>JAJMGW010000020.1:0-129617 GCA_030582755.1 Wickerhamiella galacta | reverse complement strand
GGCACACTGACTGGCAGCTGGCTACTAGTAGGCGCCGAAGTTGCAGGAGTAGTACTGTTCAGAGGCACACTAACAGGAAGTCCGCTACCAGTCGGCACAGAAGAAGCCGGAGCAGTACTGTTCAGAGGCACACTGACTGGCAGCTGGCTACTAGTAGGCGCCGAAGTTGCAGGAGTAGTACTGTTCAGAGGCATACTAACAGGAAGTCCGCTACCAGTCGGCACAGAAGGGGCCGGAGCAGAGCTGTTCACAGGCACACTGACAGAGAGTCCGCTGCCGATAGACACAGAAGAGGCTGGAGCAGTGCTATTCACAGGCACACTGACAGGGAGTCCGCTGCCGGTCGGCACAGAAGAAGCCGGAGCAGTACTGTTCACAGGCACACTGGCAGGGTGTCCGCTGCCGGTCGGCACAGAAGAAGCCGGAGCAGTACTGTTCACCGGCACACTGACTGGCAGCTGGCTACTAGTAGGCGCCGAAGTTGCAGGAGTAGTACTGTTCAGAGGCACACTGACTGGCAGCTGGCTACTAGTAGGCGCCGAAGTTGCAGGAGTAGTACTGTTCAGAGGCACACTAACAGGAAGTCCGCTACCAGTCGGCACAGAAGAAGCCGGAGCAGTACTGTTCAGAGGCACACTGACTGGCAGCTGGCTACTAGTAGGCGCCGAAGTTGCAGGAGTAGTACTGTTCAGAGGCACACTAACAGGAAGTCCGCTACCAGTCGGCACAGAAGAAGCCGGAGCAGTACTGTTCAGAGGCACACTGACTGGCAGCTGGCTACTAGTAGGCGCCGAAGTTGCAGGAGTAGTACTGTTCAGAGGCACACTAACAGGAAGTCCGCTACCAGTCGGCACAGAAGGGGCCGGAGCAGAGCTGTTCACAGGCACACTGACAGGGAGTCCGCTGCCGATAGACACAGAAGAGGCTGGAGCAGTGCTGTTCACAGACACAGTGACTGGAAACTGGCTGCCAGAAGATGCAGAGGAAGGTACAGGGGAAGGTACAGAACTGTTGGCAAGCATACTTACAGATGTGACTGGAAGGTCACTACCAGAAGGTGTAGAGCTGTTAGCAACCATGCTCCAAAAAATACTAACTGGAAGTTCGCTTCCAGTGGGTGCTGGGGAAGCAGATAGAGAACCGTTAGCGGCTATTACGGATGAGGGCGCAGGGACAGGTTCGCAAGCCCAACCAACCACAGGCAGGAGATCCGGTACGTGGACCGTATAAATCGGGCTGCAACTGGAGGAAGGCACATGAATAGCCGGCGCAGTGAGGGATGATACTAAAGGTGCAGGCTCATAAGAAGTGGTAGTGGCAGTGCTAACACCGAATAGAGCTGCTGCGCCTACGAGTAAAGAAACTCGCATTTTGCAGGGTGTAGTTTTCCACGGCCGCGTTCAAGTTATATAGTGCGGTGAGGGTTCGGCATGCAGATGCACAGCTATCACTAGACTGGCTTTTTTGGGGCCTTTGTCAGATGCATCGCGTTTCACTTCTCTCTGCATATGCGGTGATCACTGTTGAGGTGCATGACACCTGGTACGTGGTCCTCGATGATCGAAGAGATGGTTTTCCAGCTATATACATTCGCTTGGGTTTTTTTCGGGTGTGGGACTCAGTTATCTGATCTGGGTCAAAAGATGTTGAGTTATGCGGATTAAGAGAGACCAGCATTAGAAGAATTTTATTTGTTGGTGGGTTAGTGGTGCGGAAATATGGGCCGCTCCTCAGCGGTAGGGATATTGAATACTAGGACTTATGGAATGGTGAGTTAGCACCTGCACCTAGCTGCATCTAGCTGCATCTAGCTAAAAATACTGCATGGATTTTCGCAACAATGTAGACAATCGACATGACAATGATAGCAACTGTCACTGAAACTCCGCTGGCTTTTGCCGACCCAGTATTGTAATTTAACGCTACAGTATTCGGAACCTGCAATTTTCATAAAACCCGTAGGCTTGCGCTAGTAGGAGAGCTCAGCCACACATTCTGACATACGATCGGCAGGGCTACATATGCAAACCGACTATGTGGCACAATTCATTGGCGCTGATATGGTGAAAGATTTAATGGCATAATTGGCGTGCTTTTGTGAGGAAGATCGGTGTGTGTAAATTTTGTTAGGGAAATAATGCAGTCCCCATGTTAACTAATGCAGTAGCTGGCCCACCCAATTTGGCAGTGCGCGGTCTGAATACGCATCCTGCAGAAATATTAGACATCCGGATAGTTGTTCTCAGTACCCCTTCTGGTCACTGACGTGATCGTTCAGTGCAATTCTGAGCTATTTGGTCAAGTTGATGAAAGCCTTAAGGACTTCATCCCGGGGTTTCAGCAATAGGTCAGAAAGTACAGAAGCCATGTCTACAATGATCAAGCATAGTGAAGGAGATAAATTCAACTTACTTTATATACTCTACCAGATATTTCTATATTCGGAACTTGGGGAAGAAGTGGAGAATATCTAATGGGGCAAAACATTATCGAAAAGTTCGCTTTGGACAGTTTCGAGAACTTGGTACCGCTGGGATAGTGTGGAGCTACTAGTTCAGCTGATCGCGGCAGTGCCTTTCCAAGCGACCTCGGTTAAGTGTCCCGTTTCTTCAGTGAAGCCTTGGCAGTCCGGAAGATGAATCCAGGCTGCCTTGTCCTTTGCAGGGGCATGCGGACGGATTTATCATAGCATAGTTGTACGCACAATTAAATCAGCCAATTGCAAGATTCTTGCGCAAACTGACAGTTGCTATTGTTCACGGGTGGAGAATCACTAGTTGTGGCAGGGCTAGATTAGGATAGTTGCCACTGAAACTGTAGCAACTACTCACATGTCGAAGAGGACGAGGGCAAATTGGTTGATAAGATAGCCTTATCACGACTCCAAAAAGTTGTGGTCCTAATTGCCGGTTACTACACCTTTGCAGACTCCTGTGGTATAACGTCATACAGATAGAATAATCTATGAAGCAATTTGTGATGATACGGAGCCGAGTATACAGTTCTGATATGATTCCGGATCTGTAAAAGTCGTATGCAGTTTACCGACTAAATGATAGTTGACAATTGAAACAATTATTTCCCCTTTTAAGATATAATGTGCTAGTAGCACTTCCCCAATCCCGTTGTCTGGCCGACCTTGTCGACTCGCTTGAACATACCCCTTTAGATCTTTGACCTCAAGTCTTGGCAAGGAAGTATCATATCCATGTATCACCATCGATTCTTCGAGGTTCGTAAATACCAATCATGCGTAAATCATCCTAATGAAGCTTGTGCATCGGGTAATGCTGGGGAGGGGGGGGGGGAAGTTCGGTCGCTGGGTTTTGAGTCGTGCCGCGGACAACTGAGGTTACCACGGTTTCCCTGCTTAGCATATGCAAAGTGAGACGGCCTTGTTTGTAATGAAGCACTGACTGTATGCATTGCCTGTGTATGGACGCTGTGCTTTGGTCTCTCCGTGCTTCGCTTGTTTTTCCATTTTTATCACTTGTTTCATACACGATATTAAAGCGTGCGCTTCATAGCCTTGGCTAGTCGATAAGTGCCCAGTAATCATTAAACTTGCAATAAAAAGATTTTTGAATATAATACTAAAAAAATAAATTTGGTTTTGAATTTCGAATTTTCGTGATATATTTCTTCAGGAGACTAAGTCTGCTGAGGTCCTCAAAACACTTCAAATTCAACCTTAGCAACCCCCTTTAAGCATGATCTTACCTAATCAATTGTAAGGAAGAACAAACGTTGTGAGCTTCAAGCTACTAGAACCAATAACTATAGTATAAAAGACCATATGGGTATATAATAATACGGCTGTAACATACTGAGAAGAGCCAAAGATTTACAACAGTGCCAAGAGCACGCTGCTCAGAAGCAAAGTAGCACCTCCAGACAAAGTGGTCGCACCGTTGGCAGCAGCGACACCGGGGCCAGAGCCAGTGCCAGTGCCGGAGCCGGAGCCAGAGCCGGAGACGGCAGCAGGGCTCGAACCAGCACTAGGAACGAAGCCAGAGCCAGAGCCAGGGTTGGATCCAGGGCCGAGGTTGGTGCCGGAGCCTGGGTGGGTGCCAGAGCCGGGGTTGGTGCCGGAGCCGGGGTTGGTGCCAGAGCCGGAGCCAGGAGCAGAGCCAGAGCCGGGGTTGGTGCCAGAGCCGGAGCCAGAGCCAGAGCCGGAGCCAGAACCAGAGCCTGAACCAGTGGCCGTAGGTCCCGAAACAGGTGTGACATTGGTGCACGAAATAGTCAAAGTCGTAGCCTCCGTCACTGTGTAGGTCTGCCCATTGGTAGCAAACGTAGTGGCTTCAGGGCAATAGGTAGTGAACACCGTCACAATTGTGGTGACCTCACCAGCGCCCTGGTGTGGTAGTACTGGCAGTAACAACGGTTGTAGGTGCAGCACTGCCGGAGGCAGATGCGGCGGTAGGAAGTCCACTACCAGTGGGCGCAGTACTGCCGGAGACGGGTGCGCTGGCTGAAATCTCGCTACCAGTGGGTGCAGCGCTGCCAGTAGGAACACCGCTAGTAGGGCAAGAAGAGCCAGAGACACAAGAAGTGGCATCAGGGGCAGCCGGGAATTTAGACTCAAGAGTAGTAGAGAATGTAGAAGCAGCCGCTGAGAATGCTGCCGACAGCGAAGAAGCAATCTCAGAAGCAGAGCTTGCGTCACCAGTACACATCCGTGGGGATACGTGAGAACGCTTTGGACTCAATCTCAGCGGCAGGGCCAGACAAGTCGCGCACGTCACCACCAACAATCTGAGACACACCAGCACATTGGAAGTCACTTGCCTTATTAGAGAGATCGCTTAGCAGAGTGGAGATGTCAGAGACAAGGCTGCCGAGAGACGAGACGTAGTTAGGAACGTCAGCGTTGCTCAGACCAGACACGCCATCAACCGCAGAGTTGAGGTTGTCAACTGCAGAAGAAAGGCTCTCGTACGTCGACTGGATTGCAAGAGCACCATTGACACCAGCGCTGCAGTCCCAACCTTTGACATCCGACGCCAGCTCAGAAATAACCGACTGGACCGCGCTGATAGAAGCAAACGCTGGACCAGAAGCAGACGCCGTAGAAAGCGGGTTGCAACTAGAACCACTAGGTGCGGAAGAAGCAGGAACAGAATTGCTCACAGGCACACTGACTGGAAGCTGGCTACCGGTAGGCACCGAACTTGCAGGAGCAGTGCTGTTCACACCTCCGTAGCCGGTATATTGCTTGAGGGATGATACTATAGGTACAGGCTCATAAGAAGTGATCGCTGCAGTGCTAACACCGAATAGAGCTGCTGCGCCTACGAGTAAAGAAACTCGCATTTTGCAGTGTATTTTCTACGGCAGCGTAAAAGCTATATAATGTGGTGCAAGAGGGGTCGGCATGCAGCACGCAGCTACAATCAGAGTCAGGCCTTTGTTGAGGCGCATCGCTTTTCGGTTCTTCTCTGCATATGCGTGTGGGGCTGCATGAGACCTGGGATGTGACGGCCTCGGTAACGAGGAACGATTTTCCACCTGGGGTGGGACTCACTTTACCTGATCTGGGTCAAGGGATGTCGAGTTGTTATGTGTTGGTGGTTTAGTTGGTGTGGAAGTATGGGCCACTCCTTAGCAGTAGGATGTTGAGAAGTGAAAATTATGGAATGGATGGTAAGCTAGACATGTAGGCACCCTATCTGCACCCAGTTCTGAACTAGGACTGGCTGGCTTTTTTCTTTCCAACACTTCCTACACAAATGTCACTGTTTCTATCTGGACCATTCATACATGGTTAGCGGCAACGAGATGGATTGGGAACAATCGGCTCCGTCCTATGAAGAGCTGCTGGCTCTTCTCAAACGCAAAGAAGAGGACCTCACGGCTAGAAATACTGCATGGATCCGCACAACAATGCAGGCAGTCGACCAATGGCAATTGGTGCAGCTTAGGCTGAACCTTCGCTCACTTTTGCAGGCCCAGTACTGCATTGTAACGGTACCCAGTATTTTTAACCTGCTATTTTCATGAAACCTGTAGGTTTTGCGCTAGCGGGAGAGCCCCGTCAAGAAATAATCTGCATGGAATCTGCATGTGGCATACCCCACTGATGATGATTAACCAAGTGGGCTGATATCTTGAAAGATTTAACGGCATAATTGGCTGTTCATATATTTCTGGATTTCCTGTGCTTTTATGAGCAAGATCGGTGTGTGTAAATTTCGTTAAGGAAGTAATGCTCATGTTTTCTACTCCAGTAGCTGGCCTTCCCAATTTGGCAGTGCGCGATCTGAATGCATATTAGACATCTGTATGGTTGTTCTCAGTGCCCTTTTTGGTCACGGAGTTGAGATTTCAGTGCAGTTCTTAGCTATTCGGTCAAGCTGATGACTCCGGCGACAATGGATAGTCGGGAGCTGTTGAGGCATTGATAGACACTTGTTTTATTTTTAAGGGATGTGGATTTTATGACCTCGATAAGTCATATGCATCAGGTAGGAAATTTTAGAGTAGATCCAAAGGCACGTAGCTAAGCTTTAAGGACTTTTATCTTGGGGTCTCGGCAATAGGTCATAAAATACGGAAGCCATGTCTACAATGATCAATCATAGTGAAGGAGATAAATTCAACTTACTTCTATACTAGCGAGATATTTCTATATTCGGAACGTCAGAAGAAGTGGTGACTATCTAATGAGGCAAAACATTATCGAACAATTCACCTTGGACATTTCTGAGAACTTGGTACCGCTGAGATAGTGTGGAGCAGGCTAGTGCAGCTGATCAAGTATAGTTAAGGAGATAAATTCAACTTACTTGTATGCTAGCTAGATAGGGCAGTGCCTTTCCAAGCGACCTCGGTCAAGTGTCCCGTTTCTTAAGTTAACTTGGCAATCCGGAAGACGAATCCAGACTGCCTTTTCCTTTGCAGAGGCATGCGGAAGGATTTATCATAGCATAGTCCTGTACGCGGAATTAAATCAGCCAAGTGCAAAATTCGTACGCGAGCTGACACAGTTTCTATTGTTCAGAAAGGTTTGCGGAGGGCCGAACTCTGTCCCCATGGAAGACTGTGTTTTGGTTAGCGTTGACTTGGTTGTGATGCTGTAAGAATATTCTTCACAGCTCAGAGGTGGTGCCAGCGGGGGTAGAAGAGACAAAGGTGTGCTTATAAGGCTCGCGGGTGGAACTGGCTATGACAAGACTAGATATGAATAGTGGCCACAGAAGCTGCAGCAACTGGTAAATGTTAAAGAGCGCAAATCACGACTCCAAAAATTTAGTTCCTAATTGCCGGTTACAACAGCTCTACGGAAAAGATAATCTATGAAGCAGTATATGACGATACGGCGCCGAATATATATACAGTTCTGATATGATTCCAGAACTGCAAATGTTAGATATCAACTGCAGTTCATCGACTAAATGATAGCTGAAAATGGAATAATTATTTCCTCTTAAGACATAATGCATAGGCTAATGGCACTTCCCTAATCCCGTTGTATGGTAGACCTATCGACTCGCTTGCACCTACCCGTTTGGTCTCAAGTCTTGGCAAAGAGGTATCAGAGCCCGAATATCCCATATGTATCGCGGTCGATTCTTCGAGTCTCGTAAATAACAGTTTGTGCATCGGATAGTGCTGCGGGACGGTCGAGCACTGGGTTTGGGGTTCCTCTCCGGTCAATTGAGGTTACACCGATTTCTTGGCCCTGCATCTGCAGAGTGACGGGTCTCAGCTCTGCATATGCAGTGACAGACTTGTCTGTACTCAAGCACTGACCCAATGCATTGCCTGTAGACACTGTGATTTGGTCTCTGTGCGCTGTGCTTGCATTTGCGTTTCTATCACACGTAAAGCGGGCGTTTCGTAGTGTCGGCTAGTCGATATAATACGAAGTGATTATTAAACTTTAAATAAAAAAATATTTTCAAAAAATGTAATAATACTATTATTGTTATCTTTAAGATAATGTGCATTCATTCAACACTGGAGAAACTCTTATCTAGTTGGTTCATGCATGGGCAAAACACGTGCATACGGTCAACAATTCAAACCTGGTGATGGAGACGATGCCTTAGCCGAGGAGAAGTTTTAACTAGACGATCTTGTGAGATATATCCGGACGTACCAAGGCGAAGCAATATCGTCCTACTGTGTTTTGAGTCATGCGCCGTCGTAATATTCTACGAAGTCCCTAAACAACCCAAATGACTCAACTCAAAAAAAAAAAAAAAAAAAAAAAAAAAAAAAAAAAAAAAAAGTGTAAGAGTGACCAAAAAGTTGCGACGAAGTTCGAAAATGTAAAGCTTGAACCCTTCATTTAAAGGAGCTTTTCTTACCAATGCGTCGCCTTCGTTACCTTCATGCGGTACCTCAGGCTGGAACTGTCGTTCTGCGGGAGTTATCAGATTGGAGAGGTTGAAGGTTGAGATATTGGCCTGTTTCACACGTTGCAACTTGTATTGATTTAGCTTGGATATTCAGACACGAAGACGTGCTCAACATACTAGAAAATTATGAAGAACATTTGTTGAATCGCATGTGGAATCACTTCAGCGGCCCAAAAAAAAATATTACATCCTCCACGAAGTTCAACCGGTAACCTTATTAGGACAATAAGAAAGTGCCAGGGGGGGTCGTTTCCCTTGACCAGTTTTAACTGGTACAACCGCAAAGGACTCCGATTGAACTATGACGCTTGATTCCCCACTCTGCGAATACACAGCAGAATGCAATTGGAATTGGAATGCCCGTGAGGTTATACTCAGATTTGCACAGTCGAGCCGGGCCAGGCAAAGTATTCGAGCTCGTGTACCAATACATGTCACTGAGTCTTGGAGAATGTAACAAAGAACAGCAATGCTAGAAGGACCAACTATGGTGAGACCCTGACTCGTCTGGTTGAAGGAGGAAGTGTGTCAGTGAAGATGAAGACAAGGGCGGCTGTGTGCTCTCATCAATTCTTTTGTTGATAGACAATTGGATTCAGACCAACACATATTCTCCTCACATATCCTCCTCACATATCCTCCTCACATATCCTCCTCACATATCCTCTAGAATAGCTGCAGAAATATAAGAACGACCGGCAAACGAGTAGATGGGACTGGAGCTGAGCGTCATAACCCTATGAAGTAATACGGAACCTGTTTAACAACCGTATCGGGGAGAAGATTAGATGTGAAATATCAACAGAAGTTTTCACCTGTACAAGCCTCAGAACATATACATAGCATTCTCACTTTAGGCGGCGCTAAGCGTTAGAGCTTGACGTCAATGTAGGCACAACCCCACAACCCTAGTTGACGTCTTTCTGACATAACAATCGGAATCCTGGTGAATGGCCCTTCCTAATCTCCGCCGCCTATTTGCATCGTCCCGCACTGAAGAGGAGGAGCGCGAGTACTCGCGTACAGCATTTTTCAACTTCGTTGGGTTTCTCGGCACCTGTGCGCTTTTTAGCTTGATGGCTCAAAAGGCCCATGGCAACCCTTAGGCAAGTTTGCCGCCTCCGGCGCTACCTAGCCACAGTTACTCGCGCGCCCTCGAGCCTCTCAGTAACGCAATTTACCACACAGGTGTGCGAACTCAAGGGCTTATATGCACTGGAAGAGCCGCAGCAGCCCACACCGGCAATGGGTGTGGGGACGCGCATTCACGCTCAGCTGGAGGCCCGCGCTATGGCAGGGCTTGTCGAGGAGGTTCCTACGCATACCATCGTCACTGCCGTGGACGAGTACGCCACCAAGCTGTGGAACATGGGACAGCGGCTGCTGTTGCTTGACAGAGGGTATTCCGTCAGGGAACTGCGCGTGGCAGGTACGTTAGGCAGCATCATTGTCACCGGCGTCATAGACTTTGTGGACATATCGCCCGCCGGGCTCGTTCTGGGCGACACTAAAACCACGCTTACCCCGCCACCGGCGCCTAGTTGGAAAGCTCGGCTTGCTTACCATCAGTTGCTGCTATACCATGTTCTTTTCACGCAATTGATGACGCCAGGCTTCGATGTAATGCGCCACTTTGGACGCTTCGATAGTGCAGAGAGAGTGGCACCAGGGATCGCTGAAGTTACCGGCATGGCAACAATGGGCGAGTACTATACGTGGCTCGACGGTGCTATCTTGCGGTGCTCGCAGGCGCAGCTCAAACTGTCGCCCGAACTTCAAGTTACGTTTATTCACCAACGCAGTCGCCAAAAATTCACAGAAAGACTTGCTTACGACGAGACAGTGTCCAGAGAACTGTTAGATTTTCGGTTGAGCTTGTGGGAGGGGCGACGTGCCCCCCTTCCGTTTAGCCCTGATATGGTTACAGTGTGCCGTTCTTGCCAGTATCGTGCCCAGTGTGAGTTTCTGGTTGAGCTAGGCTGTCCGCCGTAATCGTTTAGCATATTACAGTCATCACATCATTATTAGGAACTATGTACTTTTGTGTCCGTCACTGAGAGTGACCAGTGCATCATGTGTCAATGTGTTAATGTGTGCACTTGAACAGGTAGAACTTTGCCACCTCGTATAGTGTCCAACAGATGGCCGTCGAGGGCATGTTGGCGATGACACGAGGCTGTAAGCCCCGGAAAAAACCCCGCCAACCCTCGGTATGCAGGACGAACCTGGCTGCTGATACCAAGCCATCGAGGTTCCGGGCAGCCGTCACTGTAGACACGCCTCGAGTCTGCAGCAACGTTTTAATCACGTCAAACGGGGTCGACACAGCAGCGGCTGAGGCACCGGCAATGCCACCAGCTACGCAGTGGATAAGCGGATCGTGCCGGCGGTGCGGGTTCAAAAAGTGTGAAACAGAGTCATACACCGTAAAGTTCACGGTATGGAAAGGAATGTTCATTAATAGCGTCGTGGGGTACGAGACATAGAAGGCGCCAAACCCTTCGTTCCGATAGATACGAAGCGCCGTTTTCAGAATGGATGCCGAAGTAGAGGTCTGGAGCTGCATGCGCTGTTTTATAACATCGAATGGGTTCATCAGGGCGTCGCTACATGTAGTCGCAGCGGCACCAGCAACTGCACTAATAGCAGGATGCGATGCTGCATGACCATCCTCACTCAGCCTCGAGACCACACCCTCGTAGACAGCAAAATGGATGGCGTGCGCGGGGCCGGCCCCGAGCACCATGGTCATCATGCCACGCCACAGCGACAGGGCACCCTCACTAGCTGAGATCCGAGTGATCGACTGAACTATGCCGGAATACAGCGTGGACGCGCCGGCAACTTGCATTCTTGTCTTTATTGCATCCACGGGATACATGATCGTGTGCTCCATGATGCCAGCAGCTGCCCCGGCCGCCATTGAAACCGATAGGGGGGTGTTTGCCGGAAGAGCCTCGTAGTCGGCATCGTCGTCGGGAAGTCCAGCGAGGCCTGTTGCTGCGCTTGCCGTAGCATCCTTGGGCACCGTCATTTCGCTGGTAATTTGACTGGTTCGAAGTATGACCAACTTAGTCATCCCGGCTTCGGGACGCAACATGCGCGGTCTAGGCCCAGGTGATGATAGATGGTACATGTGGGTGCTCATGAATGATTGACATTTTTTTTTTTGCTTTGGGCCAGGGTACAGTATGGTTTCGCCACAATCACCAGTCTGGCGTCTACTGGCTCACTACCCGGAGCCCGCAGTGGTAAGCAACCAGGGCCAATAAATAGCTCAAGCGGAGCCCAGACATTGCTGCAGACATCTCTTGCTGCCTGAAGATATCAGAGTCACCAACAAGCAGAACCATATCATATTCACAAATGCACTGTCATGGCTGACCATGGCGCGGCTGGACACGGTACACCCGATCTTGCGGGGTAACATTGTCGTCGTCTGGCCATGGCCACGCATGTCGCGGCCGACCTGGGGTGTTTCCTGGTTGTTCTAGCTCGAGGTCGTTGTCGGGACTTCCTGAAGTATTTGCAGAGTAGATCAGCCCCTGACTGAGTTCGGTCGGAGGAGAGTCCTCTAAAAGAGAGTCGCTGTGGTTTCTGAACGAACGTATGCTCCAGGGAGTCGCTTCGTGGTAGCGCACTGGAATCGGTATCTGCATGGGCGACAGCGAGCTCCTCGGTACGTGGAAGCTGTCAGGCTCGCTTTGACGCGGTGAGGGATCGGCACGCACGAAACTCAGCGGTGCATCATGCCCGTCGAGAGGGACGTGCGATTGGTCTCGGCGGTAGTCCGCCGCCGATCTCTCACCGCCCGCTAGTCAGAGGCGCGTTTGCGCGTGAACGGGCGGATGCACATGCCGCAGCGACGAAGGCCGGTGCAGGCGGCGCGCATTCTGCCGCCGTAGCGATACGGTTCGGGGTGCCAGATCAGGATCCTCGGTGGCCCACGCGAGGTCCCCAGACGCCCACCTAACTGTCGGTGGTTCCAAAGGTCCATCCTCACCTGCACCAACTGCGGCAGCGTCCTCGAGCGGAATTCCAGCTGCGGCGCGTGCCAGAATCTCGGGTTCGCGGACAGTGACCCCGAGCACATCCTGCAGAGTGCCAGTGTCCTCGGTCGCTCTGCTGGGCAGAGCACTGTTGCGCCACAGCCCGTACAGTTCACGTGCCAGCGTCCGGTGGCGCCGGCGCACCAATGCGCCTGTCCTCAATTGATGCTTCTCCACGCGTCCAGGCGCTTTTTCTGGACGCCAAAGCGGTATCCCCATAGCCGTACTTATATTAACTTGGTGATCTGAGTCAGCCGCCGCGCTGCGGCGCCGGTACTCAAATGGTGCTGACAGACACCGTCGCCGTCGTGTCAGGTTGCACTTTGTTCGGCGGGGAAGTTGGGCGTGGCATGAATTGCGGTGCCGGCGGACCCTCGAAAGCCTTGGCGGCAGGATCCAACGACGGCGGCCCAGGCTCTCCTTCAAAAAAAGACCGTCTGGCTTGCTTGTGCCACGGGCTAAAAGAAAGGAAAGTCGGTTCACGCCATCACATGACCTCGTCACAAGTAGGCTTGGCGTCAGGATCGTCACAAGCTTTACGCGCTCACGCGACATGCTTACGCCGTACGCGGACGGCGGACACGACGGGAAGTCCGTGCTGTCCCTGGACCCGGCACTGAGTGCAGCTAGAAAACGGGAATGCGTGCCATCCAGTGAGCCGCTCGATGTTCCCATGAGCACGGGCAACTTCACTGACTCGCTCCCGGACAGCTACTGGCACGTTGCATCGTCCCCCCCAACCGAGGCGTGGGCAGAGTCCACAATGGGCGGGGATACGCCTACAGACGATGATATAGACTTGGACGACCTAGATGCTGGGACGTTTCGGGGGAAGCTGCATTCTGAACCCCATGGCCAGAATCTGGCGCAGACAGGCTGCGGCGGCACGCAGTCCGAGCACCATTCGGGCCCAGTCCGTGCGTATAGCTCTATCGGGCGCAATTCGTCTCATGGGCCGTCACTGAAGAGACCAGGGGGAGGCGTTACAAAGACGCCGCCTGTGCGGCGGCCGTCTAGTGCACAGCCTGTTGGTATGCAGAAATACCACGAGGCACGACCCGCCACATCGCAGGGGTCTCGCGGCGGCTCGTTTGGGTCGTTCCGAACATCGGTACGCCGCGACGTCTCGCCGACGACCCTGATACACGACGCCATCAACAAAACCGACGAAGTGGCTGACCAAAAGGGCTGCGTGGTTCTGTCCTTCGAGGACCGGTCTCTAAGTGAGCTGCCGCACGAAATCGGCGACCTCAAGGATCTTGTTTATTTTGGAGAGCAGCGACAGTCTGCGCCATATACCATCCAGCTATTTTTGAGTAAGAACCGGCTCGCCACTTTACCTTTATGCCTGTTTGCCGTCAGCCAGCTCACAGTCTTGTCGTTGCGGGACAACGATCTCCAGTTCCTTTCTCCGATGGTGGGAGAACTACGGCAGCTCGAGGAGCTCTACCTCTCAGGCAACCAGCTGCAGTATCTTCCCGCGGAGCTTCTGGACCTCTCGCTGCGCACACTCACGGTGTTTCCTAATCCTTTACTAGAGCTTCCGGAAGGTGTCGGCGAAGCCACACAGGCACGCCATTGCATTACGAGAACATATGACGCTCCAACGATTCCATCGCTGATCGAGCTGATCCAACGGTCTCTGGCGGAGAATTCGTTCACCAAGCTCACCCTGAAACGAGACAGACTCTCAGAAAGAACCGCTGCGTTAGTGGAAGCTGCCCTGCACGCCTACGAGTCGGGCCGGCGCTGCACCCACTGTCACGGGACATACATTCAGCCTGCTGCCTCGTCAACTGAGTGGTGGAACATATTTGGGCAGCGCAGAGTACCGTTCAAAAAGTTCTATTGCCAGTACAGGTGTCTCCTGTCAGATGCTATGTGCTCCAGGAGCCCGTCCCCGCAAGACTAGACAAACGAGCTATACAGTTCGTATCTTGTTATCATTATTTATAGTACAGAAGCTAAATAAAGCCAGCATTCTGCTGCTTATGACAATAATCAAGCGCCTCGATGTCACCCTGCTGGGCAGCCTGCTGCATCCAGTGACCAACGACTGCTTGTCGAGCATGTGGCAAATCAATTCCTTCAAAGATAATGCCGGGTCGCGAGAACGGCATCACATCCAAAAGTGTATGTGTATACTCCAAATATAGCTGGGCCAGTTTGCGCTGCGCTTGGGGCCGGCCCACGCGAGCACAAAATGACCAGATGGCGACAGCATCCGACACACCCATATTAGCCACTGCAGTAGTTGCAGCTGCCGTTTCATTGTGGTAGCGAAGCATGCGAGTGGCTAGATCCATGCTTTTGGTGACCACCTGATCCAGTACTCGCACAGCCGCGTCCGCAACGTCCCAGAATGCTTGAGATTGCTCAGCGTTCTCGAGCACAGAGACTGGTGCGAGGCCTGCCACTAGTTGCAGGTCACGAAACATAGTTCCAGGCTCACGACAAATCAACTTGGTCAGTTCGTAGGATACCTCGGCATGCGATGCCTTGGCGCCTTGGCGGCACTCGAGGCGCACTGTCACCAGCTTCACGAGCTGCTCGAAACCACGAATTTTGGCCAAAGGTGACGTCTGCAATGAAATGTCATTTAGAACCCCTTGTAGGACACTACCGTCACCATCCAAGAGCATTTGGCCAGTCTGCTGCATATATTCATCGGTATCCGACCCTCTGGCAAGATACTCGCCACCAATATCGCTCAGTAAGAGTCCACACAATGTTTGTTGACACGGCAATACAATTCCGTCCCCAGGCGTGATTTCTGCCCCAAATTCTGTGTCATGCTGGCCAGCGTCGCGACCTTTGGACTCGTAAATATCGGCAAGACTTGATGACGACTTGTGTTGGCCACGGCCTTGTGATCGTAAATCTGGTAGAACGGACATTGAAACTCGGTGCGCTGCAAGATTGGTTGATTCACGTCGCGTATCCCGTTTGTATAGTGTCGACCCACCGTGCAAAAAGTCGCGATCGAGAATCTTGGCCAATAGAGAAGTTATCTCCGCATTAAAACGATGCAAAAGCTCTTCGCATTGACAAAAGTTGCGGACCTGGTTGCGCTGAAAGTAGTTCAATGTAACATCAACCTCGCGATCAGCAAGTTTCGGTTTAGGCAAATACTCTTTCGACACAAAGAAACTGTCGCCCAAGCTGTGGGCACTCAAGATAGAGAGGCGTCGATTGCGGGTTGAAAACCTCCTTTGAAGGGATGATACCGATGATCCGCTGTTCGCGCGCTGAAGAGCCAGCTCGCCGCGTAACAGGCCTACAACATCGTTGGCCCTCTGCCAAAGCGACGTTGTGCGTACTTCCTGCTCGTACCAAATTCTCAACCGTGCTAAATTGAGCAAAGACATGAGCTGTTTAGCATCTTGTCTCAAAGCAGAGCACTGGGCTGAGTACCTTGCTGCAATATCTTCCAGGGCCGATTGCTGATCCGCAAGATTCTCCGCGAGGTTATCAAATTCCGCACGAATGTCCTTCGCCACCAATACCTCGGGCATAGAACAATACCTTTGCAAGCAGTGAGCGCTCAAAAAGTCTCCACCCTGCTCGGCATTGCTAATTGCGCAGCGAATAACTTCATTCCAGCTTTCTCCTGGTTTGCGCCACGAGATCGCCGACGATAATGCGTCCAGATTCTTCGAGTGTTGGACCCAACAGTTCTTTTCGAGGTCATTGACTAGCCCTTCACCTTCGATCTTGAAAATTTGCCAATAGTCTGCAAATAGACCCGGTTGGTGGTGTCGCATGAACCGCCCGCGCAAATGCGGGAGCTTGAGGGCTAATTCTTTCATCACTGGCTCCAAGTCCGCCTGAATGTTGTCCAAACACCATTCGTTTTCGTCATCCGAAATAGAAGTACCTATTGAATCGACCCGAGGTCGCCCTGACTTAGTCGACTGGGAGGGAGGTGACTGGGGCAGGATACTGGAAGCGGCTTTGCCAGCAGCAGAAGAGGGGAACAGAGCGTGGAACATAAAAACAATATCACCAAGGCTTATCACCATCAGTTGGCCCGGCTCGAAATACTGCTCGTTATGCTGCACGTTCATGTTCCGTTGAAGAATGAGGTCGGTAAGGTCCGTGCTGTGTTTAAGGAATTCGGTAAAGTGCTGGCTCAGCGGAAGAAGCACACGCTTTACTGTGCTCTCGTTTATGTACACATCCATCAGAGAGCCGTACCTTTGTGGATTGATCAAGACCTGCTTGATCCGAGCGCGGTAATGGGAAAGCGCGATGGCATCTATATGGTATGCAGCACCTGAGGCCAAAGAACGAAGGGTGGCCACGAACTTGCCAAACTCTGGGCAGATGAGTTCGCTGCTGCGTAAAAGGTGCTCTAGATCTTGGCACGCCTCTGCCCAAACTTCGTCTGACAAGCCCAAATCGGGCGAGTCTAGTGACCGAGCAGAGGCATTGCTCAGCGCCCCTTGAGCCTGGCTTTTAGCTATCACCTTTCTGAGCAAGCGATCAAGTCTTTTGATTGTAGAAGACGTAAATAGGCTGCAAGGTTCTGTGAATTTAGCAAACACAGCTTTACAGAGCGAGTCATCGCTGGCCTCGATTATGAGTTGCGCACACATGGCTGCAAAGTAGTTGGTTCGCTGCACGGGGTCTCTTATCATACCATGGAACAAAATACCAAGAGGACAAAGCCGCTGAGCGGCAGCTATGTCGTCGGCGCTCTCCGCGCTCTTCCCTACAAACAGGCGTGCGTACTGAGGACTGAGCTCGAGGTATGCAGACACAATGAACCCCGGAGACGTGCGCAGGAGCGTCAGAAAAGAATTGATCAGTTGACGGTAGTCCCATTTGACGAGCTTGGAGAGGTCACAGGAGTGCGGGAATACGGATCCGACCGGACCCATTCGCTGCATCTGTTTGTGGATGTCGCGAACCTGGTAGAACGTAGACATGAACGCGGAGGTATCTTGGAAGTCATTGTTGGCGAGGTGCGATAGCGCATCGCTGAAGCTTGCGTTAAAGCGCTCATAAACAGTGGCAAGGATGACTGAATTGGAGGCCCGTTCGGCCAGGTCAACCAGATGCGCAGACATTTGTTTGCACCTGGTGTCAAGGAGTTTCAGATCATCCAGGGACGTGCCTGGATTACAGGAACTAGGGGTGTCGTCAGACGGTCCGTCAGAAGACTCGCCTTTAAGCTGCATACGGCCACCGTGGCTTGATGGCGCATCAGTGAAGACACCTGAGGTCTTGGACGAGGTGGAAGGGCTGGAAGCACGCCGGCTGATCGGACCGTGATGAGGCTCCTCGAGATCTTTAAGGTGCGGCACCGCTGGGCTGCAGGGCATGTCGGGGGCGAAGTGCCGGATCTCCGCTTGCGAATCTGCATTATCTGAGTTGCTCACGTAGGGAATGTCTCTCATTGAGTGTACGGAAGGGATGCGGCAGAGCAGCGAGTCCATATCAAAGGCCTCGGCCGCCTGTGCTGTTGTCACCATGGAGCCGGAGCTGGTCATGTTATGAAACGGCTAGAGTAGGATAACACTACGGATGGCTGCTGTGGTACCGTGGAGAGTGACCTACGAGCCTTCCGGGAACTTCCTGGAGCCGAGCACAGTGACTTTGATTAGGTGGGAAGAATGGTGGTCCGACAGAAATGTAAACACGCAGCTAATCTTGAAAACTGCTGGACTTGCCGCACGTCTGCGGCGAAACACGCACACGTGTGTTTTGTGACCGTATCAACCGGTACGCTTGTCACGGTTTGTTCTAGGCGTGTGCCTTCCAGACGCTGTCATCTATCATAACAAATATGCATACTGCATCATCGTGCATGACAGCGCTGCTGCGCCGACTAGTATGACGCAGTGGCTCTAGTGGTGATAAGAGAAGGCCTGAAGGCATTGGGGACTCGATGATACGGTAAAGAGCTTGGTGCATTTAGTGCCAGCTAAGAAGGTTGTTAGTAGCTGCCAACGGGCGGGTCGAGAATAGCCATGCTGCGGGCACTGCGTCATCGAGGCGGCGGAGGCTTATGATATCATCGTGCATGGGAAGCCTGCGCTAAAAAAGACGCAAAAGGGGGGGTACCTCAGAGCTTGTAATCGGTATCGAGTTACAGCATGGCTGCGCCGCGTATTGCACTAAAGAGACCGTGTCCAATCCCCCACAGCGCCGTTCCCAAAGCCCGCAGGCCGTGATTTCTGATAACGCCGTCTGCGTTTCCACGCAGCCCTCTCAAGAGGATATGGCGGGGGAATTCACCGAATTTACCCACTCTCGTTGTGGACCCGCGGTGGGTCTTCTGTTAGAGAGTACACGCGGCCAAGCTCAGAGGAAGTGACCACTGTACCACGACAGTGCCCAGCGTTTTATGGTGGCTGGGGCCTACTTAGCTCCCTGTCATCGAACCCCAGGGTGTGCATTTTTTCCCGACAATTTACGACCCCTCACCCAGCGTGTCCCTAGTTTTGGGAAGCCAATAATCAATGCTGACCCTAGAATTGATTCAAGGTGCCCGGGTTCTGCATGGTTATGCACTAGCAACATTACAATGAACAATTTGACATGTGCCACTTTTTAGTAATGGCTACCAAAGTTCACTTTCTTTGACTGGGTACCGGGATGAGGCTGCTTTTGGTAGCTCTTGTTGGCGCGCTGGCGGTGTGGTGTCTTCTGCTTAACCACGCAATAAACAGGTTCTTTGCTGCTAATGTCAAAACGCCACCCATTGAAGAAGAAGTGTTTCCCACTCATAGCACGCGCGAAGCGTTTCCTGGCGCGAAGGACCGCGTCTATATCATATTGGGAGGAAGCGGTTTTACTGGAGCCTGGTTCACCCGTTATCTGATTCTGCGCAAGGAAAGGGCTGTGATCATTCTCGACAAGCGCCGACCGCCCGCAGATCTCACCAAGCATGGCGCCATATTTATGCAGACAGATCTAACGCGCACCCTTGGCGTAGAGTCGGTTTTCAAGACTATTGCCTCCACATACTGCCATACGGGCACAAAAGTGATATTCTACAACTGCACGTGCTCGCGCCGTTTCGATGAGCCGCGGTTTGCACCAGAGGTCGATCCGGGCCTTCAGATCGCCGAGGTAATTTCCTTCACGCTCAACAGGTTTATCATGAGAAATGTCGTGTTTATACACATTGGTGACTCTATGTCCAACCGACAGCCGGTTTCTTGGTCCAAGTTCTGGAGCAAGCGCGACTGGCTGCAACACTCGCGCAGCGATACGGCGTCTCATATCCCTTGGTCTACTGAGGGCAAGTGTCGCGCCTTCAGCGTGTACGCCTGGTACCAAGCGGCTATTGAGGCTGAACTGCGTTCTGTGCCGGGCATAACCACTGGCTGCATCCGCAGCGAGGGCTTCATCAGCGGGCATCACGGCGATCATTTCCTCACGCCCTCCGTGACATACAATGGAGGTCTACTGCACTCGGCGCAAGTTCCAATCTCGCTAATTCATGTTGAGGACCTGGTGCGCGCAAGCCTTGCGCTAGAGTACCTCCTGCTTGACCCCAAGACTGCGGAAGAGTACTCGGGAAGTGTATTTACTGTAGCCGGTGACAAGCCCACCACGCTGCGGCACGTCTACAACCGCATCAAGCTTCGCCAACCCACGTTCCGGGAGGTCCAAATTGCTCCAGTTGTTGCGTACTTGTTCGGATGCGTCATGTCCTTGACGTCGTTTCTCTGGACGCCGCTCACGTACCACAGTTCCGACCGCATGACAAGCGTCTTGTGCGGAGGTGCTAGGACCCTGACACTCGAGAGGTTCTCGACCCTGCAGATCGGCCAGTTTCCGAACAAGCATAACACCAGAAGAACGGCCGAGATACTGCGCTATCGCCCTAACTACTCCAACTCACAAATCATCGATACTGTCGTCCAAGAGATTGCCGAGATCGAGAAAAGGAGACAGAAGAAAAAAAATTAAATGTGAAGACCTGCATATAGCACTAGCCCTGCATCCCTAGACAATGGCGGGCCATTGGTCTAATTTCCTAAAGTTTGTACAGAATAGCTCTCCCGTGACCACGTCTTGGACGAGATTCCGGCCCCGAAAAAATTACGTTATGCCAAGCTTTGGTGGCCAGCTAGGGCCCAAACCGGGCTCCCGAAAGAGATCAACGAAATTAAATATAACCGGACTGGGGCGGTCTCTTGTCAGTAAGTCGTCGAAGAAAAAGGATGGCGCCAGCTCTGATCGCTATACCACCGACATCACACCCAACGAGCCGTCTTGGGTCAAGCTTCAGTCCAAGACACAGGAACGACCACTGGACGAGTTTTTGTCCACTGCAGAGCTTGCCGATACAGACTTTACCACTGAAAGGACCGCAAACATTCGCATCATCCAGAGCGGTGGTCAAGTGGTTGACAATCCGTACGTGCTCTCTGAGGAGCAGAAACAGAACCTGGTTCAGCGCCACTATGAAAATGCCGGCAAGCTCACTGTTCCTCGACGCCCTCAGTGGAACAAAGACATGACAGCATTTGAGCTAGACAGACTCGAGAAAGACGCATTTCTGAACTGGCGACGCTCGCTAGCGGAACTGCAGGATAACCAGGACCTCCTCCTGACACCCTTTGAGCGGAACATAGAGGTTTGGAGACAGCTATGGCGAGTTGTCGAGCGTTCGGACCTTGTGGTCCAGATTGTGGATGCCCGCAACCCGCTACTGTTCAGATCGATCGACCTTGACAAGTACGTCACCGAGGTCGATAACCATAAGCGGACACTCCTCCTTATCAACAAGGCGGACATGCTGAATGAAGAACAGAGAAAAATATGGGCTGACTATTTCAAGAGCCGTGGCATTGAATTTGCTTTCTTCTCGGCCAAAGCAGCACTCACCGAGCAAGAGCACGACTCGACCGAGTCAGAGCCAGATAGTGACGAGTCGGAGTCGGGGCCAGATAGCGACGAGTCGAGGTCGGGGTCAGATAGTGACAGCAAGGAGTCGGAGCCAGATAGTGACAGAAAGGAGCAAAAGAATAAGACAAGCTCTGGTAAAGATGAGGAACAGTCTGCAGATCAGGGAGCCAATGATGGCAACGTCGAAAGCCAGACTTCACAAGGCCGCGTTGCTGCCAACACCACCAACGTTCTCACTGTGGACCAGCTGGAACGCCTGTTCATTGCAAGTGCTCCATCGCCTGCGAATGGCAAGCAGCTCCAGATCGGGCTGGTGGGATACCCTAATGTGGGTAAATCATCGACGATCAACGCGCTCATTGGCGCCAAAAAGGTTTCCGTTTCAGCAACCCCTGGTAAAACAAAGCACTTTCAGACAATCCAGCTGAGCCCGGAGATTATGCTGTGCGACTGTCCTGGTTTGGTATTTCCCAACTTTGCGCAAACTAATGGAGATCTTGTGTGCAACGGTGTCTTGCCTATTGACCAGCTTCGTGAGTTTACCGGGCCATCCGAGCTTATATGCCAGCGCATTCCCAAGTACTTTCTGGAAGCTGTTTATGGTATCAAAGTCCACACCAAACCTTTGGATGAAGGTGGTACGGGGCAGCCAACTGCTCTGGAGCTTTTGAATAGCTATGCTGGTGCCCGTGGGTACTGGCGTACTGGCGGTGGTGACCCAGATATTTCTCGGGCTGCAAGATATATTTTGAAGGACTATGTGAACGGCAAGCTTTTGTATTGCGAACCGCCACCTGGTGCGGAGGCCGGGTTCAACAAGGGCAAGTATTCGCTTGACACACTTGGAGACCACCGCAGACAACAGATCATGGATGCTATCAGATCAGCGCACCCTAACGAGAGTGTCGACTTTTCGAATGTGGATCTTCAAAAGGAGATGCAGAGACTCAAGTTCTCCTCTTTCGATAGCACTGGAACATCGAGTACGCGCTCGACACGTCACCAACCCACTGCAGGCTCGGAACTGGACAAGGAGTTTTTCAAAGATGATCGGGTGGACAAGGTGTCGACGCTCCCCTTTCATCTTCAAAAGCTCCAGTCTGGCAATTCAAAGAAGCATTTCAAGGGTCGTGGAAAGAAGGCGAAATAATGACAATACTATATGAAATATGCTTAATGGACTATTGAAAGATCGTGATGAATCGCTGAGGCCCGTTCACAGCAGCGCCATAATGAGCGCCACCACTGATGCAGTGCCTAGGGCTAGGCTCAGGGCTCCGTTTGTATCGCTAGACGAGCCAGTTTCCGTGGTCACGCTAGTGTTGGAAGAAGCGGCCGCGGCTGCACTGGAGCCAGTATCTGACGTGGTCGCATTCGAGGAAGCGGTTTGCTCCGCGACTGAAGTGGCAGATGTCATCTCATCAGTCTTATCAGCGCGGTGGACCTCTCTTGTTGCATGCTCTTTATGGATAGCCTCTTCATTTGCGGTTGGGGCTGGAAGGGCAATCACCTCTAGCTTGTTGTTGAAGCTCGCGATGCCATCCAGGTATCTGGTCAGCTGCGAGGTGTACACTGACGCCACAGATGGGCCAAGCAGTGTGTTCCAGTCGAAGTTTCCAGCCTCGGATCTCAGCGATTCGATTGCTACGGATGCCTCTCTTTGCACCTTGTAAACCTCCTCGGGAACGTTGTCGGTGGCAGTTGCAGCGGCACCAATGCTGCTGTAGATATCGCCTATGGCAATCCCTATGGACTGGTAAGGATCTTCAGCACTGGTGCCTTTAGCTGCTAGCAGGGGAATGAGAAATGGTAACATGTTGTATGACAGAAAGTGGGGAGCCGGGCCAATTTATAACTGGAACTGGCTCCCAATTGGGCAACCTCACTGCACCAGAAGTAGCAAGTATGCAGAATAAAGTAGGTCATGCACCTAACTATTGTCCGATTTTGGCAATTGAACAGGAGCTCACGCTGCAACGTCCTTAATTCAGACCTGCCCCAACCCTGAGAATTCGAGACCTAGCAGGTTACGCGGTGTGTGGATGGCGGACGTTCACGTACAGCTTGCCAGCCTAGACAGGCAGACTCAAAAGCTTGCAAGCGACTGTGCCGAATGTGGCAGGCGAGTCCTGGAACTGCGGCTGGCGAAATTGACAACCAACCTCGACCACGTCCGAGCGCAGGCCACCTTACTGAGCCGAGACGAAAGAGAGCAGACCATGGCCCTTCAAGACCGGCTAATAGATATTGAAACTTATTTATATCGTTCCAGACACCAGGAGGAGTCCCCTGTTGAGGCAGCCTCAGCGACGACCGAAACAACGTTGTCGAGTCACCAGCTGCTCGACGAGCTCAACACAATGCCGACAGCGGCTAAAGAGACGGAATCCATGTCACAGCTTCGACGGCGGAAGGCTCCATCAGATGACCAAGAGAAACTTGACATGGAGACAGATATCCAGCAAGAGGTGTCTGAGGATATCTTGGAGATGGTCCGCACCATTAAGCGGAACGCCGAGCTATTTGCTAAAAAATTAGATGCTGATAACTCCGTTGTCGACTCTGCTGCTACAGCAATTGCCAATGCAGCTTCGAAAATGGACTCTGTGGGGTCGCGGTTGCAGAGCTACCGGCGGAGTTCAGCACTGGGCTTTTGGTTCTATGTGAAGGCAGCTGTGTTTCTTGCGGTTTCCCTTATTGGCGGAATGCTCCTTATCCAGCTGTTTCCAAAGTGGTAAGACCCAGCGGTTCTGGGCGATAGAAAAGTTTTTGTTCTGCTTTACGAACAGGCTATATTCAGCTATCTGAATGACGGGTCGCCCCAGGCATCAAAATCTTTTGCCGGCCGCAAGATCGAAGCTCCGAGTGCACAACGTTTCTAACAACGTTTCTAAACTAGTCTTTCCAAAATGGAGTAGGCAGCTTAGCGGAGAATAAGTGTCGCTTTAGTTACAACAACAGAGGATGTTTATTTAAGCGTCGCTTCGAGCTCCTTGAAGGATCTACCGCCTTCGATTGTGAAACTTGACAAAAGCTTGCTGATTCTAGCCATGGCGTCCTCAGATAAGTTCGGTGGGTGGAGGTTAACCTGGTTACGCTCCAGTTTAACGCTGCCCGGAATGGGGATGATCTGGGGATACGCAAACCCATCGTATTCTCGGTCCGATGTTTTCACAATCCAGCCCAGTGATAGCTGAGCCAGTGAAATGTTGTTGGCAGAAGCAATACTAGAGAGCTCTTCAACAAAGACTTTGTTGTGCGCCCAAGTAGCGTCCTGGAACTTGTCATACTTGCTGCGTATGTCGCCCTCTTCCTGTACAGCGGCCGGAGTGAGCCCCCCAAGAACACCGTGACCAAGTGGCGAGTATGCAATCACAGGAATTCCAAATTGCTTCGCCACCTTCAACAGTCCATTCTTTTTTGGCTCCTGGGTCCACAGCGAGTACTCAACCTCAACAGCAGAGACCTTGCCGGTCTTCGCACCACGTTCCAAGTAGGGTCCTGAGACTTCAGATAGGCAGATCTTGTCAATCACACCTTTCTGAATATACGTGTCGAGATAAGCAATGGTGTCCTCGAGAGGGTGTGTATCATCGATGCGAGCCAGGCAGTAGTAGTCGAGCTTCTTGGGGAGCTTATGGCGTGCCTTGAAGAGCGGCTGGAGGTACTTTTCGATTGCCTCGATACCGGCCGCGATATTTTCCTTGCTGTTATCAGGGAGCCAGTGTGCATTAACACCGCTTTTGAGAGAAACTATCACCTTATCGGCGTACTCTGGATGCGCGGAAAAGAACTGGCCCAGTTTTGCGATAGCCTCGTGGCGCTCTGGCAAACCATAGAACTCACCGCTGTTAAGGAATAGAGGGAGCTTAGGGGATGCGTCAATTGACCCTTTCAAAATGGTATTGAACTCATCCTGGGTAAACTTCTTTGAGGGGTTCCAGGTAAAGTGCATCAAGCCGAGTCCGACATTGTTCACATCGAGGTACGTCATGCTAAGTGCTATGCTGAGGTCCCACTGGCACAACTTACATAGTCGTGTGCCATGCACGTATTACGGCATGCTGCAGCAGTGGCGTCGACTGCTTGCTGCGTTTGACGATCCTTTCTCTGTCACGTTCTGGTGACACCTGTCTCTAGCGGACATAATGGTAGATATAATTGCAAAGAAAATAATATAGTTGGGCTTGTGCTGATTGTTCTCGCCACCTGGTCGGATCGATGCTGTTCGGATCGATGCGAGCACGCTGAACCGCTGACAAGACCCTAGTTAAAAAGAGTTTACGAGGCTAGACTGCCTCTTATGCCGTGGTTGGGCTCATACTGTTAATGGTTGTTATCCTAAACTCAAGCTCGGAACATTGTTGGCCCAGAACTTGTCCAAAGACTCTCAGCAACCAGCTCAATCTTAAAATGGAGACGGATCTAACAAGTTCCAACTATACCCAAACACCCAAATTCATAGTGGGGTCCCCGGACAAACGCGCGATTACTCTATCAGGCTATCGGGATGCCGAGCTTGCGAGCTTGGGGTATATAAGCACTTGCTGGGCCTAGTTTGTTATTGCGGCAATATTGAACTATGGGCAAGCTAGTGGATGGAGTATGGAAAGACGTCTGGTACGACATGAAGTCGACTGGTGGACGTTTCCAGCGGACCGTGACCCAATTCAGGAACTGGCTCTCCGCCGACGGCAGCGATGGCCCCGAGGGCCAGAAAGGCTTCAAAGCTGAGAAGGACCGCTACGAGCTCTACGTGTCGTATGCGTGCCCCTGGGCGTGCCGTGTGCTCATGATCAGAGCATTGAAGGGCCTCGATCAGTTCCTGCCGGTTTCTGTGGTCAATCCACTCATGCTGGAAAACGGGTGGACGTTCGACAAGAACTTTCCTGGGTGCACCGGCGACAGACTGCACCCACAAAACAAGTACCTATACCAATTATACCTGGACGCTGACCCCAAGTACACTGGCAGGGTCACCGTGCCTGTGTTGTGGGATAAGAAAGAGAACACTATTATCAACAACGAGTCGTCCGACCTCATTCGCATGCTGAACACGGCATTCGACGATCTGGGGGCAAAGCCCGGAAACTATTATCCCGAGGAGCTGCAATCCAAGATTGACGAAGTCAACTCGTGGGTCTATGACACAATCAACAACGGTGTCTACAAGTGCGGGTTTGCCACGACCCAGGAAGCCTACGACGAGAACATCAAGCCCCTGTTTGAGCATCTCGATAAGGTGGAGAAGATCCTGTCCAAGAGCCGGTATCTTGTAGGGAACACGTTCACGGAGGCCGACATTAGACTGTGGGTCACGCTCGCTCGCTTCGACAAGGTGTATGTGAGTCTGTTCAAGTGCGACCGCAAGCAGATCATGAGCTACCCCAACATCTGGGCATATGTGCGTGACATCTATCAGATTCCTGGCGTTGCCGATACGCTCAACATGGACCATATCCGGAACCACTACTTTCGTAGCCTGAACACCATCAACCCCGACAGAATCATGCCTATTGGCCCTGCCATCGACTGGGACGAGCCAAGCGGTCGCGAGCGTCTTGGAGAGCGGGTGATCGCTGGGGCTAACAACTAGTTCAGACGCTTGTTACCGTTTCCTGAAACATATATACCTACTTAGCAGTGGTCACAGATCCTTAACGTCTAAAACGATACCTACTTAGCAGTGATCACGAATCCTTAAACGTCTACAACGATATAGTCCTCGTTGGTTGGAGCATCTGTTTGATCAGCAGGCACGGTTCCCGCCGCACCACCTTCTTCATCGACCTCGTAGTAGACGGCATCGGCAACTGTTTCCGGGAAACTATGTCCAGCCGCCTTGGATTTTTCAATGTCCTGAAGTAACTTCTGCTGAATCAAAAACTGGGCCTTTGCTCTCAACGTAGCAAAGTGCTTGCTGAACTCCTGGCTGAGCAGGACCGCGGCATCCTGGGACTCGCCAAGCGCCGTGTTGGCGACAGACATGTCGATTTCGTGGGTCTCGACGTCGTGGCGGATGTCCTTGAGGTACTTTTTGAGAGCGTGGTAGCTCTTCCAGCTCGCCCAACCGTCGCCATCGTCACTTTCAACCTGGGAAGCCTCTCTTCCCGCCTCCAGGAGCACCACATCAAAGTAGTCGTCCAAGGCGTCCAGAGCCTCAGCACGGATCTTATCCATGTGCTCCACAGTCTCTTCCGCGAGGACCTCCGCCCTGTTACGCACTTCAATAGAGAGCGACTTGAGCTTTTCAACTCGCGTTTCAAATTCTTTGTAGAGCTCTGCCTCCACGACATCTTCGCCTGCCTCGACCTTATCTGCGAGCTTCCCAAGCTCGCCGGCAGATTTCTCTCCGAAAGCGCTCAGGTCACGAAGGATTCTCATAAAGTCAGGTTTCGCCGCCGCAGCCAAGCGATTCTGCTCTACATCTGCGTCGTCCTGGAGGTTCCGTATGGCGCCCTTGGCAGTGCGCTCTACTCTCTTGATCCAGTCAAGCTTGCGAGGGGAAGAGACGTCGGCGATATCCGGCTCGGGTGTGGCCTTTGCGTCACCAGCAAGAGCGCTGGAGTGACCCGGCCGCGTGACAGTCGTGGCAACCGTCTCGTATACGACCTCTTCTGGCAGTTCCTCGACGTCAATCGTCTCATAGAGCTCGTCATCGCCATCAGCATCGCCACCGACTTCGACATCCCACTCCTGTTCGTCGACACCGGTTTCTTGCATCGTATCATCCAGCTCCACAGAGATACCGTCGGCGATAGTGGCGTCCGCGGGGTCGACGGGCAGCGGAGCCTCAGAGGGAGGGGCAGGCGTACTCTGTTCGGCGACCGCCGCCTCTTGGTCCTTGGGGGTAATGGGCGCCTTCTTGCCACTGGGAGTTGATAGCCGGCTGCCGCTAGGCGTAGGAACCGTCGTTCCATGGGCAGCTGTGTCTGTTTCAGGGGCCTCTTGTGCATCAGCGGGAGGCTCTGCGGGAAACGCGGGTTCATCAGTCGGAGTTGGGTCAACCACTGGAACTGGGTCGGAAGCGGGCTCCGTCTCGGGGTTGATGTCGGCGCCCTCCCGGGGTACCGTGGAATCAGGCTTTGGCGCCTCGTCCTGCGCAACTAGGTCGGGATTGAGCTTGTGGAGCAAATGTCCAATGTGGGGCACAACCTTCTCCCGGTAGTGGTGGTGCAATTGAGGGAACGCAATGTCTATAGCCCACTGCTGCGCCGCTAGGTACAGCGCTCTCAGGTGCAGGTAAGCACGCCTCGCGAGGTCTTGGGCCCGAGGAATAACGTGCGCCTTGGTCAGGTCAAAGGTCCGGAAGACTAGCGGGCGCCCGTGCCTATGCAGATGTGCAACCAAACTATGGGCGTGCGTCCGCAGCCACTCCACGGGACCAGCAGCGTGCTTGTCGTAGAGAGACCGTGCCTGGACAAGGTGGGGATCAACGTGCTCATGGAAATGCTTCTCCACGCTGGTTGTCAGGCTATCGACGTGGTGCTTCAGGTGCACGTCGTACACAGCACCCAGAGCCTGGGTTGCTGGCTTGACGACGTTTCTGCGGGCACTGCTCACGATAGGCCGGGCGTGCTCGACAACGGGCTCCACATGCACATACAGCGAGTCTACATGCTGTCTCAGGTGTGCGTCATAGTGCGGGAGGGCAGCGTGGTACGCATCATGGAATGTCTGGCACGCGCACGACCCCGCGGGAACGGGCCTATCGACGGGGCACTTCCACAGCGCCAAATACAGCACATACACTACCAGGTAGAGGAGCACTCTTTTCACAACACGGCAACAACCGTGGCGGCGCCGCGGCGGGCTCGGCGCCTTGAACGCAGACAACTCCACTGCCATGAATGTTAGGAACTCCGTTTGTCATCGAGAGCCGCAAGGCCTGGCTATCTGTTTCCAAGGGCGGGCCACTGATCGGGCCCAACCCTGTGAATCAGAAATAGCCCTGATTGGACAACCACAGCTAACAATAGTCTAGCAGCAGCCGCAATAGTCTAGGCAGGAGCCGTAATTGAGCGATAGCATTGGGACAACCGAGGCCCAAGCTGGAGAAGCCCCCGACTGCTGGACCAGCTGCATAGCTGCTATTCTGGCTCCAGCCCGCGCTACCCGCGCTATCTGCCCATACAGCGAGTTTGCCCCGGCGACTTGTCCATCCGCCAGCAATTGGCCGCAATCGACAGCAGTTGTCGTCGTTCAAAGGGCCGCACCGCGCACGGGGCCACGTGACGCGCGGCTGAAGGTTGGCCGGCTAAGCTGAAATTTTCACCAATGACAACACCTGCCCAGAACTACAAAGTCGCAGACATCTCGCTGGCCGCGTTCGGCCGCAAGGAGATCGAGCTCGCCGAGAAGGAGATGCCCGGGCTGATGCAGCTGCGGGAGAAGTTCGGCAAGGAACAGCCGCTCAAGGGCGCGCGCATCGCCGGGTGCCTGCACATGACGGTCCAGACGGCCGTGCTGATCGAGACGCTGATCGCGCTCGGCGCCGAAGTGACCTGGTCGTCGTGCAACATCTTTTCCACGCAGGACCACGCCGCGGCAGCTATCGCGGCCACTGGCGTGCCCGTGTTCGCGTGGAAGGGCGAGACCGACGAGGAGTACGAGTGGTGCATCGAGCAGCAGCTCAAGGCGTTCAAGGACGGCAAGCAGCTGAACCTGATTCTCGACGACGGTGGCGACCTGACCACGATTGTCCACGACAAGCACCCGGAGATGCTCAAGGACTGCTACGGACTGTCTGAGGAGACCACCACCGGTGTTCACCACCTGTACCACATGCTCAAGAAGGGTCAGCTCAAGGTTCCTGCCATCAACGTCAACGATAGCGTCACCAAGTCCAAGTTCGACAACCTGTACGGGTGCCGCGAGTCGCTGATCGACGGCATTAAGCGTGCCACGGACGTGATGATCGCAGGCAAGACCGCTGTCGTCGCTGGTTATGGCGATGTCGGAAAGGGCTGTGCCATGGCTCTCCACAACATGGGCGCGCGCGTCCTCGTCACCGAGATCGATCCCATCAACGCCCTGCAGGCGGCCGTGTCCGGCTACCAGGTCGTCACCATGGAGGAGGCTGCGCCCGTCGCGCGCATTTTCGTGACCACCACCGGATGCCGCGACATCATCACCGCCAAGGACTTTCTAGCCATGCCCGACGACGCCATTGTGTGCAACATCGGCCACTTTGACATTGAGATCGACGTGGCCTGGCTCAAGAAGAACGCCAAGTCCCACGACGAGATCAAGCCTGGCGTGGACCGCTTCCTGCTCGAGAACGGCCGCCACATTATTCTGCTCGCCGAGGGCCGTCTCGTGAACCTGGGCTGTGCCACCGGCCACTCGTCGTTCGTCATGTCTTGCTCCTTCACTAACCAGGTGCTTGCGCAGATCGCCCTGTTCAACGCCGAGAACAAGGCGTTCCGCGAGAAGCACGTCGAGTTCGAGAAATCCGGACCTTTTGACATTGGCGTGCACACCCTTCCCAAGGTTCTTGACGAGGAGGTTGCGCGCCTGCACCTCGACCACCTCAACGCCCAGCTCACCGTGCTCACTCCCAAGCAGTCCGAGTACCTGGGCATTGACTCGGAGGGCCCCTACAAGGCCGACATCTACCGCTACTAAGCTGAGCGCGTAGTGGCCGCCCGCTGAGCGGGATGCATCAACTGCATAAAAAATGACACTTCAACTGTTGTCGCCTAGTATATATTATAGACTGTAATATCTAGCCGCCAGCTCAGCTGGCGCTTCCTCGACTCATGATGCCATTACTTCCATCGCACGCCATCGCACGCCGTGTGGTTGCCGTGCCGTTGCGGCCGAGCCGGTGAGCGACCTTTACGACGGCCAGACGGCCAGACGGCCAGAAAAGATTTGCTACTTCTCGCCACTTTCTGATCACTTCCAGCACATTTTCGACAATCGCCTCCAATTATTCCTCACCCGGTAAGACGCCGCTTAATCAGTGCAAGGACAGAAAGGCAGTCAGAAGGCAAACACAATGCAGGGCGAAGCGTCAATTGAGGCGCTCCCCCAGTATCTACGCTACACTGCATTTGGGGAACTTGTGCAGAAGGCGCTCCGTGTGGGCGGCGAGGACGTCCCCGACTGGGTGACCAGCTCACTTATCTTCAACCCGATGGCACCCCCCCCCGATTCCAAGCCCCAAATGGCTCCCCCCAATGCCCCTACAAGGGGACGGCGCTGCTCGAACGAGTCCCAGTGCAGCGATACCGACGTGGAGCTCGGCGACAGTGACAACGACGAGGGTGAGATGGACTACGCGCCTGGCGATGTCATGTTCAATCCGTCGTACTTTGTGGGCGATTCGCGGCGGATCTGGCTCAATGCCCAGGCTGAGGCCACACGTTCCAATCGAGCCAGCGCCTCAGCCCCCCACCAGCTACCGTCCGCATCCCAGCCCCAGGCACTTCCCTCGGCGTGGGACCTGTCAGAGAAGGCGTCCAATGTCACCGTGCACGACGACACGCTGCAAATCAGCACCGACTCACGCGAGACGTCAGAATTGTGTCTCCGTTCCAACCACCCCATCCCCTTATCATGCGGCATGTACTACTTCGAGGTCTCCATCAGTCCCACCAGCTACGACAGGCCCGCGCTCATCGGCATATGCACAGATACGAGCCACATCCAATACATCTCGTCCAGCGATAATGAGTCGTGGGGCTACTTTAGCGACGATGGTCGCGTCATCAGCCCCCACGGGAGCGCCCACAAGTTTGGGCCCAGCTACGGACCGGGGGATGTGATCGGGTGCGGTGTGAATCTCCGCACAAACACAGTGTTTTACACCAAAAATGGCTACTATATTGGCCAGGCGTTCAAGAACGTCAAGGCAAACAAGCTGCATCCGCTGGTAGGAGTTCGCAGTGGCGTTGCATTCACTGTCAATTTCGGCGCCCGCGGGTTCCGCTACGACATTGTCAAGCACGTTATGGAAGAAAAGCGCCGTGTCTTCAACCTGGTCGATGCTACCGAGAACGCTACTTATCCGGATGTCAACAAAACGATCCTGGAAGTTCTGGAGGACTATTTTGAGCACGCTGGCTATCGTGGATCCGCATCTGCTCTTCGTAGGGCTATAGCTGGCGAGTCGAAGAACGGCAATGTCGAGATGATCGACGTAGATAACATGCAGGATGAGGAGGCCGAGCGTCGCCAGCGCCTCCGCCAGGGCATCATAGACCGTGACCTTGACCTCGTGTACAAGGAGCTCGAAACACACTACCCTAATGTGCTTAAATGCAGTTCGGCCCTTCGGTTTAGTCTTGATTGCCTACGATTTGCCCAGGCGGCAATCGACCCTGCAAATCTGGACGAGGCGCTCGTGCTAGGGCAGAAACTGCGGGCGCGTTACGACGAGCCCCACAACACGCAGACAGCCCAGAAGCTGCGCAGCCTGCTCTCCTTGTTGGCCTATCCAGAACCCAAGGATAAGGCTGCGCAGTTTGTGGGCCCCCAGGCCTGGGCGGAGCTTGCAGAACGGGTCAATAGCGCCATAATGGCGTCCCAGGGTGTATTTGACGTTGCGCGTCTTCCAAAGCTCGTCGAGCACACTACCAGCTCTGTGGAAAGGTTAGCTGCCAAGGACGCAACGGCGGCATTTATAAATGTGCCTGAGGACCTTCTGCTATAGGTCCTTTTCGGGGCAGCGCGTCTCCAGGGCAATGTATACATATGGGCTATCGAAGAGCTACTCAGAACACGGTGGCCGCATTTGGAACCGTTCCGGAGCAATTAGGCGCGCCTCTTGTACTAGCTATTCAGGACCCGACAGCCGCATGCGTCTTAACAATTAGGCATTTTCTGCCGAACAATCAGGCATGTTCTGTCGAACCATTAGGCATGTTCTGCCGAATAATTGTGTTCGATACTGCGGTCTCATGCTCGAATCTGCCCGCAGGACGAAAGATCAGCAGCCACTCACGACACCGGGCACATTTCAACGTCCGCAAGAACTGTCCAGTCAGGCGCAGTTTCATTTAAATAATCACACGCAATCAAGTATGTCATGATAATGCCTCGGCCACTTTGTCGGCCATTTCCGAACTAAGAAGGGGAGCACCGTACGTGGTTACGGGGCGGTACATACTGTTCGGCTCGAAGGAACGCGGGATGATGTGGCCATTGTCTAGCTGCACTGTGCCCAGAATGTCCTCGACCTCGGGGATGCGGCCTGGAGCAGGTGGGTGGCGGAGATCATAGATGTGGAAAAACTGGGCTTTCGACTCGGCCAGCGCCATCATTGAGAACACCGGGCAGGTGTGGATGTGCTGCTTAAGTACCTCGCGAGCTATTTTCCAAAACTGAGGGTTCTCTCGAAACCCCGTAACGCTCGGCAGGACGGGCTTCGGCTCGTAGGTGTCCTGCTCGGCTCCCAGGCCCGCAGCCAGCGCTTGTTCCTGCGCCTGCGGGAACTCTCCTATTGCCGCGGCCTTCGCATCGTTTACAAGCGACAGTTGGATTTTATCGCCTAATTTATGGAGATATAGCGGGGCACTGGGCCGGATTTTGGTGGACATAAATCGGCACACGCGCACAGGCATCATGTTCAAGTTAATGTCCAAGTTACTAAGTGCTAAAGGGCCCAGAGAGGGAAAGTGTAACAGCGGGACTGCGGACCTTAGACTAGGTCCAGCGCTACATGGACAACCTGGACGCGTCGATTCCGACCCAGTGGCGGTAACTCAGCCAGTGTACACGTGCACAGCATTGACGAGGTACACTGCGCCAAACCCACCAGCCACTGAGGCCACGGCGGCCCATCCCAGAGACGAGACCACGTTTTGCTTGCCGGAAACTACGAACGCGCCAGTGCTCACCAGGGCAACGAGAATAAATATCGTGGCCAGCAGCGGCTGTAGCGACAGCGGGACCACAGGCTGTGCAGGGGGGGAGGCTTCCCACAACGACTTGTTAGTGTCGGCTCGTGTACCCGCGCTCAACTACTTACCTTGAGCTCACCGACAGATAACATTGCTAGCTCTTTGTGGTGCCGTACAGAAAGATCCGGGTGCCAGACTGACGATGATTTGGTTAGTTGGCGAGCTGAATCAGCACGGATTTCCATCTTGATTTTTCTTTTTCTTCATGAAGCTGAAGAGAGCAAAGCAGTACAAGAAGCTGCTCAACTATCTGCATATCTCTTTCGGGTTCCGAGAACCTTACCAGGTGCTCCTCGACGAGGAGATCATACTAGAGGCATGTAAGACCAAGTTTGATCTGGTTGCCGGTCTGGAGCGCACTCTGCAGGGTAAAGTCAAGCCAATGGTCACCCAGTGCACCATGGAGCACTTGTATCGGGCAAAGCAAGAAGATGCCATTGCCCTGGCTAAAACGTTCGAGCGGCGGAGGTGTGGCCACATTCCCAAGGAGGGCAGCACCCTGTCTGCGTTTGAGTGCATCAACAGCGTGGTAGACGTCAACGGCCAGAATAAGCACCGGTATGTCGTCGGGACGCAAAAGCCAAAGCTGCGTGCGCTGCTCCGCAAGATTCCCGCAGTGCCAATCATCTATATCAACCGCTCAGTGATGATCATGGAGCCAATGTCACCGGCGACTGAAAAAGCAAGAGAGGGGCTGGAAAAGGAGAAGATTACCCGGGCACTCGGGCCATCTGACTCAACTGAATTGCAGGAGTCCACGAAGAAGCGCAAGAAGGCGAGCGAGCCTAACCCGCTCAGCGTCAAGAAGAAGAAAGTTGCGGACGACGACCATGGCGAGGGTGACGGCGTCAAGAAAACACGGCGCAAACGAGGCAAGAAATCGGAGCACACCGAATCCAACAACGGACCGACGAACAAGCCGACTGGCGAGCCCGGCTCACCCACTCACCTACCTCGCCCATCCTATCTCGGCCGATAGCACGTGACCGCTGACTGGATTTTTCACTCAGCACTTGAGCTGGGTCCCAGGCAGCATGCAGTTTTTAGCCCGACGGACAGCTCTAGTGTGCCGGTCTGCGTATCTTCGACCGGGCGTTCAGGCCCTAGCGTACTCGCAGGACGGGTCACCACTCCAGACCGCATTCAACTTTAGCGACGACGAGGAAGATGTCCGCTACCGGACTCAGAAGAATCCAGTGATTCCCAATGTAGACGGGCTTGCCAAGCGCTGGAACAAACTTGATGCAGGTCAACAAGACGATATCATAGCGTACCTTGAGGACAAGATGCGAGGCAATTGGAACGAGCTGACGGTGCCAGAGAAGCAAGCTCTCTGGTACATCTACTACGGGCCGTGGGGTGCTCGTGGCACTGACAAGGACACAGGCGCTATTTACAGCTACTTTGGCTATTTCGCACTGCTAGCAACCGCTGGTGTCCTCGGGTGCAAATATTATGTTGATTCCAAGAAACAGGAGTCACCACCCAATTAAAAATTAATTTGAGCCAAGAAAAGCTCGAAACCGGCCCGAAGGTAGCCTGACATTCAGGAGGGAATACTCTCAAATGCGACCCCCGCTCGACGATAGCCTGACATTTAGAAGAGTGAATACTCTCAAATGCGATTCCGGTTCGAAGGTAACCGGGCATTTAGAAGAGGGAATACTCAAGTGTGTTCGTTTGATCTAAATAGAAAACATAAGTTAATTGCTCGAAAGCGAAAAGGATAAATATGTGGCGGTCGTTCCGCACGTTACTCGCTCAAAATGCGGTTACGAAGGTCCTCGATGTTGGACGTGCCGCGGGCCTGGTTGCGCTCAACCATGAGGTTCTTGAGCCACTTATTTTCGATCTCAAGCTTCTTGACTTCTTTCTCGAGCTCATCTATGCGCGTCTGCATTTGCTTGCTGTTGCGCTCCATTTCCTGCTCCTTGAGCTTCTTTTTGATCCGGAAGCGAGCAGATGCCGCAGTGTTCCGTCTGCGCTTGTCTTCCTCCGTGATCTGCCGTGCAATGTGCCGGGTACTAATGTCTTCTTCGTAGGGCGGCAGCGACTCGGCCCGAGAAGCATCCTCGGCCTTGGTGAAATCTGTTCTGGCGTAGCCCTCAGAAGCGCTAGGTGCTTGAGGGATGTTCGCGTTGAATGCGTGACCCTGGTTTGCGGACTCCGCCTGCCGCTGTTCAAAGTAGTAGTTGAAGGCAGGGAGCTCCGTAGCAAGCGAAAACTCCTGCAGATCATTAAACTCAAGCTCGCTGGCTTGCTGGCGCGGAGGAGCCGCTGAGGGAGGAGGACCCGACGACGGCCCCGGTTGGCGCCCAAAGCTCTTCTGCGGGTACTGTATCTGCTTCTCCTGCTGCATCAACAGCTCGTCCACCGTTGTCGCGATATCGGTCGAGCGCCCTACATCCATATCGTAGAAACGGGTGTTGGAGAACATGGACAGCTCTTCCTCCAGCTGCGGAGCGTTAGCGTTCGCCGGAGAGGCATTAGGCTCATTGAGCCCGCTGAGCCTTGTAATCTGTTTGGGATGTCGAGACATTTCCGCAAAAGTTCCTGAGAATTGGCCCGCTGAGGGGTCAGTGCTATAAGTTGCCAAGCTGCTGCTGCCCGTTGACTAAAAAATAATAATCACGCAGATACACGTGACATGGCGAAAATGCGGCGACAATCCTTTGGCAACCCTTACCTTTGAGGACCAGAGAGCAGTGTCTCTTCGTGGCTACAGGGTGGCCAATAAAATAACTAAATCTAGTCGTTAAAAGTCTATAAGGCCAGATTTTTATCTTTTTTCTGTAGGTGCGCACTGGCAGTTGTTGCTGTTACTGACCTGCAGTAGCCCTCCTTGTTGCAGCGGCACGGCAGTCCGTTGACTGCCAACCGGACCTTGAACTGCCCATTGTGGGAATAATGGGGCTCGACTTGTTCGTGGCTACAGGGTGGCCAATAAAATAACTAAATCTAGTCGTTAAAAGTCTATAAGGCCAGATTTTTATCTTTTTTCTGTAGGTGCGCACTGGCAGTTGTTGCTGTTACTGACCTGCAGTAGCCCTCCTTGTTGCAGCGGCACGGCAGTCCGTTGACTGCCAACCGGACCTTGAACTGCCCATTGTGGGAATAATGGGGCTCGACTTGCCGTATGATAGCCGCAAGTTCAACCAGGGGCGGTCTGATCGATGATGCACGGTTACACACAAAGCAGACACTGACTCCACCAGGGGCGGTCCGAACGATAATGCAGGCACACGCGAAGCAACACTGACGCAGACCCAGCAGCAGTCATACGTCCTCGGGCTCCTCCTCTTCCTCGATTATGACTTCGGGGCGGGCCGATGGTCGAAACGTATTAAGTCTCACGTAGTTGTAGCTTTTTCTGGATCGACCCACGTGCAGGACTGCCATCATGAGCTTCTTGAGACTGAGGTCGGACTCGCCCCGCACCCGCATCCACACCAATACCCCTACAGCAAAGACGATCACCACGATTAGCGCAGTCAAACCGGCCTGGTAGTACGCACGCCGCATGGCCTCGTTCACGGTTTTTTGCCGCTCTTCGTCCGGCAGTTTGGGATCCGGTGCTTTGCCGGGATCCGGAGTGTCGACCTCCAGCTTGTAGTCGCGCGTCAACCCAATAAACTTGTGCACCAGCATACGCGTCTCCACCTGCTTGTTCACGGGCAGCATGTGGGTTCCATTCGCGACGTGGACCATGGTCAGGTTCCGGCCCTCTTGTACCATGGCCACGGGGGCTTCATCCACAGACACACTAACTAACTTGGGCCGCTCCGTATCGAGGAATCCACGCTCAGTCGCGCCGCCCCACTCGAGGCTCGAAATCATGTTGTCGAGACCCAGTGCGTTGCATACAACATCGAGCTCTCCCACCATGATCATGACCGGCACCGTCTCGAGAATTTCTGGCAGCAGCGTCGACGATGTCGGGTTTTTGGTGGCCTTAAAGTGAGTCTGGACGTTGATGTTGCATTCCTCCCATGGACCCAGCCGTTCGGGAGCATGGAGGGCCTGGCGCACCTGCGGGTTGTTCATATAGGTCGAGAGATACTCGACTCCTGGGGGCCAGTTCATTCCACAATCTGGGTAGCTGTCTTCCAGTTTGTAGTCGTATATGTTGAAGCAGACCTTCTTGTTCTCGTAGTGGTCCAACGCATAGTTGAGTATGCGATTGCACTCGTTGTTATCAGGGAGAACCTCTGAACTTTTTTGGAGCGCGTCAATGCATCTTTCGTTCAGGGTATCAAGGTTCGCCAGGTCGGTAGGATCAGTTACTATTCCCTTGTTTTTGAGAAACGGCACGTAGCTCAGAAACTGGTGCGCACTGTCCATCCACGGGTTTCCCAGAATCAGCCCCTTTATTGATCCGATGGGTTCGCTATCAGGCGTCCTTGCATATTCCTTGATTGCTTTATAGATATAGGGAATGTATTGCCCGGCGTAGGATTCGCCGGCCAGGTAGAAGTCGTCATGCGCATGTTCCGGAAAAATCTTGAGCCATTCCACGAGGAATCCCACAACCTTTTCCGCAGCAACGTCGAGCTCCGAAATGTAGTTGCCATTTATGACGCTACTGAACCCAGTGCCGAACGGCTGGTCCAGGAATATCAAGTTCGCATGCTCGCTCCACGCACCGTCTGTAAGGTACAGTTGGTCGTCTTTACCAACTCTAAAGGGTCCTATCTCCAGCAGTGCACCATCGGAAGACGAGCATCCAGGCCCACCATTGAGCCAGATTATGGTCTTGGGCTCGGACACGCGATACGTCGAGCCGATCGACCAAAAGTACAGCGAGTCACCCGATCCGGGGTCGACGGTGACATTTCCGGCATGCATTACGGGGAATTTCGCATCTGGCGGGAATCCCGGTAGCGACTTCACGAAAAACTCCGCGCTGCCGCGACCCCATGCGGTCGCACACAACGCGCAGAGCCCAGCCAGTCCAACCAGGTTCATGACGTAACTCCACAGTGGCTGTTCGCCTAGAATAACGCGCATGTGACAGGGTACAATTAATTAATTAAATTAACAGGCTATAAAGTACGGAGATATCCAGGCCGGGCTATGCCGTGGAATAGATCGTTTTAGAGCGTTAGACAAACGCAAGCTCGCCGGCATGACCTTCAGGCGCCTTATGGCCCACATGGCTCGGCCGCCTGGTGACTGAGCTCGTGCCCACCAACTTGGCGTGGCGTCCGTCGGTGGACGCAGTTTCACCCCACCGCACGTCTCCCTTGTCATCCTTGAACGGACGGATGCTGAATCCCTGGTCGTCCGAGGACCCATGTTTTTCGTCCCCAGAGCTGGCGGTAGTGTACTGATCGAACTCAGGCTCAGGCGAGGTTGCGTTCACGGCACGGAACTGACCACCAGGAGCCATGCCCACTCTGGGTGTCTTATCTGCATCCACGTCAGGAGACGTGGAGTCTGAGTTAAGATAGTGCAGGATCCCCGACGACTCGTCCCGAGCCATGGGCATGGTCGGCACAAACTCCTCGTTCACGAGCCGCACTGTCGCAGGCTCCTCCGGGGAGAGCGATCCCAGTGAATTATACGAAATGCGTGCGTCCTGCCAGCGACGGTCCGTCAAATTAGTGTGTCGCCAAGACTCGCGGGGTATGTTGCTATACTTTTCCGTGTCCCTGGCCGCTATGGCGGTCGCACCAGCGCCTCCGGCCAGCAAAGGCGTGGCATTACGAACAGTGCGCGGGCTGATCTTGGGCTGACGCTCTCCCAGGTTAGGTGGTGGCGGAGCCGACAACGGCGCCTTGACATAGGCACCTTCTGGAGCAGTCACCGCAGAAGGAGAGCCATTCTTAATAGCGTTATTCTCCCTTGACCGCGCAATGACTGCTGCCGAGTCCTCGTCGTCATCGCTCATATCCTCATCCATACGCATGAAGTTATATGCAGAAACCCGGTGCGGCGTAGTCCAGTCTGCTGGATCTTGTTTCATCTCGGGCGTCTCAACCATGGTGTCCTCGCCGCTACTATGCGAAATCGTCTTGAAGACAGGTGCAACGAACAGCCCGCCCTGTGGCGCGATTGGAGACGACACGTCGGCGGGGTCGATAGGCGTAGACCCGTCGTGAGGAGGGCTTTTGGCTTCCTCTGCGGCGGCAGCGCTGCTGGTTGCACGACGCCGGCGCCGACAACAGCAGAACAAAAGCACCAGTGCGAGAATAGCAAGAAGCCCAAGAGGGATAGCAAGGCCACATGCGAGCGCAACTGTCTTCTTATGGTTCCAGCTTGATTTCTTCTTGCCGCCAGCCGCTGTGTCAGTGCCCGGCTTCGAGGACGAAGTGGCCGATGCGGTTGCCGAGGACGACGAAGACGTAGCAGACGTCTTTGTGGTCTTTTTAGCCACCCCTAGTAGCGTCAGTGACGCGGTATTGCCCTCAACAGTCTTACCGTCGACCTTGGCATTAAAGTGCACGATAGTGCTGTTAAAGTGGTCTGGTGCCACGCCTGTGACAGTATAATTATCTTGACGGTAGGCAAGCCAAGAATTGCCTGGAGCTGAGAGACTGATCTTCGCATCTTTTTCCCGCACATAATCCTTGATGGAGTACGCGAAAAACTTGCCAGCAGTCACGTTAACTGGGGCCCACGTCGACGAGCTGAAGACGGTGTTGCTGGTATTTCCAAGCACGTTCAGAGATACGGCGAAGCTCACCGTATCCTGGTAAAGATCATGGACCTCGACCTGCACGTCGAACGTGGAGTTTGCCGCATTTTTGGGCGGGGTGCCGGTCAGAGTTGCGTTCGAACCCGTGTAGTGAAGCCAGGATGCGTTCTGGGGAATGTTGACGTCGACCTTGGAAACGTTGGCCCTAGTGACGTTCTGGGAATTCAGCGTGATCTGGTTGAATGGAATTGCATAGTCGAAACTCTCGCCCACAGTGACATTGACATGGTCAGTGGTCAAGTTGGTTGCGAACGAATGGGCGCCCACGAGCAGGTTGAACTCAGCAGCCGCGCTCTCAAACCCCTGGTAGGTCGAAACGATATAAAGAATCCCGTACTTCTCCGCTTGCGCAATGCTGGAGGTGACGCTGGGCGCTGTGCCCCAGTAGCGACCCTGCTGTCCATCAAAGTTAAGCCAGATGGGCAATGGGGCGTGCTGGTCGGTCACGGAATAGTGACCGATTACCGGGCGCGCGTCTGAGGTGAAGAAGTCGTCGGGGAACTTGAGTTCAAACTGCTGGCCTGGCGTAAGTATCAGTGAGCTGTTGCTGGCAATGTGGCCCGCGCCGGCTAGCGCGGATTCGAGCGCGCTGGCAGACTGGACCTGGGGCGCCGCCAGAGCCGACAGCTGGAGCTGGCACGGCGCAGACAGCGTACCCGTGTAGTCGGACGCCTGCAAGGTGAAATTGAGCAGCTGGTCACCGTTGCCTTTGTCGGACGCAGGAGGCGTGCCCTGGAGCGTCATGGAAGAGGCGTCGAACTTGAGCCATGACGGCAGGTCGGGCGCCGAATACGTGACGGGGTTTTGCCCAGAGAATGTGTTGCTGTTGAGCGTGTACGTGTAGGCCTCGCCGTACCGTGCGACTGGCGGTAGCTGCTCATTGAACGCGAATTGGACTACTGGTGCTGCTGCGGCCACCGCGAGCACGCAAAGCAGGGAGTACATGCTTGAAAGAGTGTGAGGTGTAGCGCGTTGCACAGCCGCTGACCCGTATTCACCACCAAAAGTCCGGCAGTTGCCCTCTGCGTTGGTCGCAGATGTAACGTAGAAAGGAGGTTGTCTCCAATCCATGCACCTTGGTGCGAGGCTCGCAGCATGCATATGCAAGGGGACCAAGCGAGGGGGGAAGCATGTAGCGCCGTTGGTGTGGATACATCAGTTATAGCGGACTCCTGGTACCCAAATGTGCTTGTTACCAGTTATCGTCCTGAATTGTAAGTTTAGTCCCTCGTGAATCATCTGGCTGAGCACGACGCGACGCGATGCACGTTAATGACACGAGGGCAGGGGTGCGCAAAAATGCTACTTGTCGCGTTGGGAGGCTGACGAGCTTTGAGGCGTTTTTGCGACATTAGCGAGGCAGTTGTTCTGGGCGCGAGGGTTCTCGCCAGTCTCGGATTCGGCTAGATGGGCAGCCTAACGCACAGTATATAGTGTAGGGTTCAGCCAAACAAGGCGAACGACCATGCGCGTCAGCCGCATGTAGGACCGAAGAGGTGGTCTAACGAACCAGGCCTGACGAACTCAGACAGTGCATTTGAGCCCTTTGAGCCCAATGGCTGGATGTGCCTTCCAACCAGGGCCTAGTCTGCTATAACACTCTGGCCTAGTAATCTGATAAAGTTCTTCTAAGTAATAGTTAATGGCCGAGTGTACAAGAGTCCAAAGGGTCGTGCCGTACAAGAGTCCAAAGGGCGGTGCCGTACAAGAGTCCAAAGGGTCACTGCCCTTGCATTGACGCTGGCATTGCCGCGGTGTGTCGCAGACATGGCCCTCACCGTGAGTGTCAGACGTTCGGGCTCCATCCAGGACTATCGGGCTGCAGACCCTTGAGCTTCAGCTCGAACGGGTGTTCCTTGGCCATGGAACTAGATGGGCCGTAACTGCTGGCAGAGGCTGGTGTCTCCACACTGTCCCTATGGACAGACAGCGTGGCCGGGCCCCAGAACCAGTTACGAAGTCTGTATGCGCCAGCCGCCATCTTCTCAACAGCGTGCTCTTGGTACGTCATGGTGTGGTGTCCGTCGGAGCTGACCGCGCCAGCAGCGATTTGGAGTCGGCGGAATTGGGCCCAGATGTATCCTAATGGAAGGAACACAGTGGTGATAAGTGTCACTATACCTTCGAGGGATGAAGGAATATGACCTTGGCCTGCCGCGACAATTATGGCGATGACCACTGGTACCACAGAGTTGTGCAAGCTCATGGTGAGCACCACCCGCAGAGGGTCAAACTTCTCGAGGCCAAGACGGGCTCGGGCTCGACACGCAAAATAGAGACGCACACATAGCATGAGCGAGCAGAAGCCCGTTGTGGCAGCAAATACTGGCCACGCCGAATTGCCTACCCAAGCGTACTTCACGATGTTCCCCATGGAGTCTACTTCACCACGCGTCGGATCAAAGGTCACAACGACGGTATAAATGCAGAACCAGGCCCAGATAAGGACACACGGAACACAGGCAATGGCGCTGGCCACAGATACTGGCCACCTGAACCGACGGGTATCTCCATAGGCAGTGTGGATCTGGAACAGCAGAGTGGCTACGAGGCTCCAAATGAGCAGTATGGTAAACACTGCCCCAGCAGCCACGCAGCTGCGGTCGTTAGCGGTGCCAAGGGAAACATCCGCAGTCAAGTAGAACAGGATGCTCTTGATGGGTCTCAACCGCGTGATCATGCTGAACACCGACGACAGGAACAGGAACAGGAAGTTGAGCTGGTACAGGATAAACAGAGCGGAGGTCCACGAGGATGCCACCATGAACAGAAGCGCACTCATAGTAACACAGGAACCAATTCTGCAGCCTTGGATGATGAGGACCTGCATCTGGTAGTTGAGCTCCGCATTGAGCGCACCGAGCGGGGTGGCCGTTTCGTGCCCATTGGGAAGAGCGACGACCGCAACGAGCGATTTGATCAGGTCTAGATGATCAGCCATGAGGCCCGCAGCCGCAGCTGCGGCCTTTATAGCGAGCGCCGCTACCTCACACAAACTGGTCCCAAGGTCCACTAAAACAGCCTAATGAAAATTGCCTATTTGGGCGAGCCCTAACCCAACACACTTCGACGAATAGATCGAACACGGCCGGCAGCTGCGGGCGATCCGGAAACTGGCAGATTTTGCGGCGCCCCGGAAAAAATGCGTCCCAGTTACCAGTGGCACTAGTTTTCTTAGCCTATTGGCGACAGTCCCTTGGTTGAGACCCTCCAGGCTCACAGCTCAGGCTGTCTCTCCTCCTGTTCAACGCCAAACATCCGCATCTCCGTACCAGTGCCTCTCGTTTGCCAAAATTCCTTGGCTGTCTTTTTGATATATTCCCCAGCAATCGATCTACGCGACCTTTACGGGGAACATGTGGCTAGGGTTGCTTGCTCTCGATGGTTGCATGGGAGGGCCAGTCGCTAACAGCAGATGCTACTGGAAACACAGGGGTACATTTAGGGAGCACATAGTTTATTTATGAACAATATCTTTTTTCTGGGCCACGCTGGTCGTGCGGCTTGGCAGCATCGCCCAATTGCATCATTGCTACTCCTAACCCAACGGGCCCCACATAGGCAAACACAGGTGACCAGTGTTATCGTCCTAACAGCATCGAGGAATAGGCAGCAGTTGTAAGTCTAAGCAATTCAGCCTGACCATCATGAATCAGGAAGCAATTACCTCTGCGCAGCCCACAAAGGCACCCGACGTCGAGACGGCCAGCATTGCCAGCTCGACCCGGCGTCACCGGCGCGGGATGTCAGGGATCACGCCGCGAGAACTCAAGTACATCGACTCTGCAATCCCATTGCCGCTGCGGCAACGCTGGAAACAGTTCAGCGCGCGGCCCATCACGACCAAAGAGTCGTTTGAAGAGAACTTTGTCCACCACGTGGAAACGACGCTGGCCCGCTCACTGTTCAACTGCGACACGCTGGCCGCGTATCTCTCGGCAGCCCAGTCGGTTCGCAACACTCTGATTATCAAGTGGAACCGCACGCAGCAGAAGCAGACCATTGTCAACAAGAAACGGGTCTATTATCTCTCCCTGGAGTGGCTCATGGGCCGCGCCCTCGACAACGCGCTGGTGAACCTTGGCATCAAGCCCCAGGTTGCAGATGGCCTTGAGGATTTTGGCTTCAACATCGAGGACGTAATTGAGCGCGAGCCCGACGCTGGGCTTGGCAATGGCGGCCTAGGTCGACTTGCTGCTTGCTTCATCGACTCGTTGACCACTGGCGAATATCCCGCTTGGGGATACGGCCTCCGCTACGAGTACGGTATTTTCAAGCAAAAGATCGTCGATGGGTACCAGGTCGAGTACCCCGACGCTTGGTTGGCGCACGGCGATCCGTGGGATATTGCCCGCCACGAACTTACCGTGGACATCATGTTCTATGGCGACGTTGAAGATGCCGTCGATGACAATGGCAAGCGCTACCGCAAGTGGACCGGCGGAGACCTGGTTGTAGCCCGTGCCCACGATATGCCCATCCCAGGTTACAAGACCGAGAATGTCAACAACCTCCGCCTTTGGGTTGCCACATCGAGCAATCAGTTTGACTTTTCCGCCTTCAACGAGGGCAACTATAAGGATGCCGTGGATGAGCAGGTTGATGCTTCCACCATTACCTCAGTGCTCTACCCGAACGACAACTTTAACGCCGGGAAAGAGCTGCGTCTCAAGCAGCAGTACTTGTGGGTTGCCGCTTCACTCAACGACATTGTTCGCCGTTTCAAGAAGTCAAAAGTTTCTTGGTCCCGATTCCCCGACCTTGTGGCCATCCAGTTGAACGACACCCATCCATCATTGGCAATTGTCGAGCTTTTGCGCATCTTGACTGACATTGAGAAATTGGAGTGGGTTGAAGCTTGGGAGATTGTCACCCAGACGTTTTCCTACACTAACCACACGGTTCTACCAGAGGCGCTTGAGAAATGGTCTGTGGATATTCTGGGCCACCTGCTTCCTCGGCATCTGGAACTGATTTATCAAATCAACTATGATTTCCTCCGCGAAGTGAAAGAGAAGTTCCCCGGCAACTTTGCTCTCTTGCGCGACGTCTCGCTCATCGAGGAGACGCAGCCCAAACAGGTGCGTATGGCCTATCTCGCCATTGTCGGCAGCCACAAGGTGAATGGCGTCGCTGAGCTCCATTCTGAGTTGATTCAAACTTCCATTTTCAGCAACTTTGTTAAGGTGTACGGGGCCGAGAAATTCATCAACATCACGAACGGTATTACACCTCGCCGCTGGCTCCTCGAGTCGAACCCCAGACTTGCAGACCTCATTGCACACAAGATTGGTGGCTATGACTATCTCAAGCACCTCAACAAGCTGGAGCTCGTTGAGAAGTTTATCCATGACACCGAGTTTCGCACTTCTTGGCAGGATATCAAGCGTTCCAACAAAAAGCGCTTGGTACACCTGCTCGAGAGCCAAGCCGGCACGAAGCTCGACATCAACCTGGACTCGCTGTTTGATATTCAGGTCAAGCGAATCCACGAGTACAAACGCCAACAGCTTAATATTTTTGGGGTCATTTACCGCTACCTTGTTCTCAAGGCTTTGCCAGCTAACGAGCGCGCTACTGTACAGTCGCGCGTTGTCGTGTTTGGCGGCAAGAGTGCTCCTGGCTACTATATGGCAAAAGTCATCATCCATCTGATCAACACTGTTTCAGCTGTGGTCAATGCTGATCCTGAGACTAACTCTTATCTGCAGGTGTACTTTATTGCAGACTATAACGTTTCCAAGGCCCAAGTGATCGCAGCTGCCAGCGATATCAGCGAGCACATCTCTACCGCAGGAACTGAGGCCAGTGGTACCTCCAACATGAAATTTGTTCTTAATGGTGGTCTCCTCATTGGCACTGTTGATGGTGCCAATATTGAAATTGGCCGTGAAGTTGGCCAAGAAAATGTCTTTTTCTTTGGTCACTTGAGCGAATCTGTTGAGCAGGTCCGCAATGAGACACGTGTGAATGGAGTTCATTTGAATCCAAGACTCGAGCGCGTCTTTGAGGCCATCGATGAGGGCCAGTTCGGTTATCCAGAGAAGTTCCGGAGCCTTTTGGATTCGGTCAGGCACAATGACTACTATCTTGTTAACGCTGATTTCGATTCTTACATTGAAACTCAAGCAGTCATCGATACCGCGTATGCCGATCAGCAGGAGTGGACTACTAGAATCATTCATTGCGTGGCAAATATGGGCTTTTTCAGCTCTGATAGGGCAGTCAAAGAGTACGCTGACACTGTCTGGAATGCGCAACCAGTGCCGGTAGAGGAAAGCGATCCTTATTCGGTAGGGACCGTTGAAACATCGACGCCTCAAAAGTCAACCCATGAGAAGGTGTCAGAGGGCACACACGTCTTTGGCGGCTACAATTCACCACCAACCACTTTTGGTACAGACACTGCCAGTTATGGTAGTGTACTCTCTGCTGCGAGCCGAAATTTTGGAGATGTCGGCAAGTCCAGCTACGATTACAAGAACGTCTTCGGTTCTGACTCGAACACCACGGACAAATCTCATGTTCATAGGAGTACTCAACTTGACTCCACCAGCAACTTGGAAGACCAGAGTTCTCCATATGACAGCGCCGACGATGGAGAGGAATCTAAAGGAATCCTTGGTTCTGTAGCTGCTGCTGCTGCGACTGGTGCCGCAGCACTTGGGCTCACTTCTGAGCACAAACACCGTGAAACCGATACAGTAGCATCCATTAGCGGAACACAGAGTGATCATGACTATACGGCCACCCTGGACTCTGAGCGTGACCCGTCTGGAGTGAAATACACCTCCGGCCATGGTCACCTGCAAACTGGCAAAGGCGTTGAAGGAACTAAAGCCTACAAAGACGATCATTTTGCCGCCGCGAGCGGAGCTGGCAAAGGCTTGAGCTCTGAGAATTATGACGATCGCTATGGTAAACATACTGGTACCGAGGGCTCATCCTATAGCCACGATGGCAAAGGTGTTGAGGGAACTAGAGCATCTTCAAGCGGAACTGGCAAAGGCCTGAGCTCTGAGAATTATAACGATCGCTACGGTAAACATACTGGTACCGAGGGCTTATCCTATAGCCATCATGGCAAAGGTGTTGAAGGAACTAAAGCCTACAAAGACGATCATTTTGCCGCCTCGAGCGAAACTGGCAAAGGCTTGAGCTCTGAGAATTATGATGATCGCTTCGGTAAACATACTGGTGCCGAGAGCTCGTCCTATAGCCATCACTTGGGTGGTTCTCATCTTCACAGGAGTACTCAACTTGACTCCACCAGCAACTTGGAAGACCAGAGTTCTCCATATGACAGCGCCGACGATGGAGAGGAATCTAAAGGAATCCTTGGTTCTGTAGCTGCTGCTGCTGCGACTGGTGCCGCAGCACTTGGGCTCACTTCTGAGCACAAACACCGTGGAACTGATCCAGCATCCATTAGCGGAACACAGAGTGACCATGACTATACGGCCACCCTGGACTCTGAGCGTGACCCGTCTGGAGTGAGATACACCTCCGGCCATGGTCACCTGCAAACTGGCAAAGGCGTTGAAGGAACTAAAGCCTACAAAGACGATCATTTTGCCGCCACGAGCGGAGCTGGCAAAGGCTTGAGCTCTGGGGATTATGACGATCGCTATGGCAAACATACTGGTACCGAGGGCTCATCCTATAGCAACCATGGCAAAGGTGTTGAAGGAACTAAAGCCTACAAAGACAATCATTTTGCCGCCTCGAGCGGAACTGGGAAAGATCTGAGCTCTGAGAACTATGATGATCGCTTCGGTAAACATACTGGTACCGAGGGCTCGTCCTACAGCCATCACTTAGGTAGTTTTGAGAGCACCTCGGAGACTCGTCAGTTAGGCACCGGAACTAGTTCTCGTGCAAGCAAAGAGACCACAAATGTTTACCAGAATGTGCCCTTTGGCGACGACCGCTACGACAAACACAGCGGTATTGGCCATTCCTCTGGAATTGCAGCTACAACCGGCGAGTCTAACACTCGCGACACCAATACTAGCACTTATGTTGTGAGTCCTGCAAGATTCAAAGCACATGACCAGCACGGTAGCAAGTCTGACCCTGGACAGTCGACCCAATTTGACACAAGCCGAAACCTTGGAAATGCTAGCACCCAGGAGCCGGAATGGTTCGACACGATCGAGGAAGAAGTCAAGACTGCTCTAGGCACAGTAGCTGCCGCTGCTGCCAGTGGAGCCGCAGCGTTAGGTCTCAGCAGAGGCACGGCGACCGATGAAGCGAGTACCGATGGTGGGCCTTCCAAGCTTTCACAAACGTATCCTACGACCCAGAAGGATGTCAGCGACCAAGTCAGTAGACACGCTATTGACAGGGGAACAACATCAGGTTACGACCGTCAACCAACCGATCGAGATGTTGGTGGTACAAAGATTTACAAGGATGTTTGCACTAAACCGGTGGATTCCGATGACGAGTTCCGTGGAACGTCGACGGTATCCGACCGCAAGATTCCTGAACAAGAGGGTCAGTCGTACACCTCCAAGTTTAATCTCCAAGGTCACCCCAAGGATGCCACCTTGGCCGGCGATGCTAAACCAAGTGTAAGCCACACTAGTGGTATAGCCTCCAACACTCCTTCTCGGGATATAAAGACCTCAATTGGCAACTCTGATGGCGTCCGTTCCGGAGACGCGTACACCACAAGCAAACATGCTTCTGACCATTCACAGAAAGCCACTGGAATTGACAACAACACGAAATTTTACAAAGACGAACGCTTTGATGACCGTAGTGAAGGCATTACTGGCTCTAAAGTGCACGACGACCGCTATGGCAAGCATATCGGAACCGAAAGCTCTTCGTATGACCATCAGACACGAAGTGATCTTGCATCAAATACGTTGCCAGACTACGAGGATGAGCACTTTGATGATGCCCAGGAGGGTGAGTCTAGAGGCGTACTTGGCGCGGTAGCGGCCGCAGCTGCCACTGGTGCCGCTGCATTAGGACTCTCCTCGAAAACTGACTCCGTTTCTCAGGACAAAGAAAAAGGTAATGATCAGTCGAATCTTCATGGACAATACGCTTACTCTGACAACTACAAGACGTCGAAAAACTTTACCGATAAGCCGTTTGACGGAGCCAAGGGCCAGTTTGACAGTACCAAAGATACGAATCCTGCCAGCTCCCGGGAAACTGGTGGTGTCCAGCACAACCATGAACAGAGCAGCCCACGTCAAACTAATAAAACTTCTGGGTACGCATGTGCTACCAACGGTAACCGGCAACAGGGTGACGAGTCAACCTTGGCGAAGGACGCGCCTGCGCCATTGGGACGCTCCGTGGGGCAGTCCAATGCGCACACGTCCAGCAATGATACTACTGAGCATGTTGGAGAAGCGCACGTACCGGGTGCTACAACAGGAAGACCTAATGTCCCTAGTTCCATCGGGGGCACCTCAGGATTTCCTGTAGTTTCTGGAGCGGCTGAAAGAGCCAGTGGTGCCAGAGGTGACGTAGCAGCAAGCTTGGGTGCTACAGCCGCGGCGTTGGCGGCTACCCAGGCTGCTTCGCCTATTATTGGGCTTGGAAGCAGTGGAGGTACGAGTCCTTCAAATGTGCGGTCCACCAAGCCGATTGTTGTTTATCATTCTGATCGTGAACATCACAATTCTAGTCACAAGATATCAGGACATGACCAAAGTGAGCAATCAGGGAGCCCTAGACGGGGAAGCAGTCGCGAAGCGAAATATAAAGATGCAGGCGCTAGGACTGGAGACAACGACACTACATACCGTGGTCTTGGAAAGCAGCAGGACGAAACTTTGGACCCACGGTCTGCCCAAATATCGAGCGGCGATGCCAAATTCAAAGATGCTGGCGACAGAACGCACGACTATGACACCAGGTACCATGATGTCGGTCTCCAAAGCGAGGAATTGAATTCAGCTTCTCACGCTTCCAGTCGCGAGACAAAGTATAAAGATGCTATTGGTGACAAGACCCAGGGTTACGATACGACGTACCACGGCGTTGGACACCAGACTGGAGTTGCCGACCCCGCAGCTACCTATGGATCCACTCGCGACACCAAGTACAAGGGTTCGAGCAGTACTGGTGACGAGGCCCAGGGCTATGATACTACGTACCACGGTGTTGGACACGAAGCTGAAGCTATTAACCCCACAGCCATCTATGGATCCACTCGCGACCCCAAGTACAAGGGTTCAAGCGGTACTGGTCACAAGACCCAGGGTTACGATACGACCTACCACGGTGTTGGACACCAGGCTGAAGTTGTTGACCCCCCAGCTACCTATGGATCCACTCGTGATCCCAAGTACAAGGGTTCGAGCGGTACTGGTGACAAGACCCAGGGCTATGATACTACGTACCACGGTGTTGCACACCAGGCTGAAGTTGTTGACCCCACAGCTACCTATGGATCCACTCGTGACCCCAAGTACAAGGGTTCGAGCGGTACTGGTGACAAGACCCAGGGCTATGATACTACGTACCACGGTGTTGCACACCAGGCTGAAGTTGTTGACCCCACAGCTACCTATGGATCCACTCGTGACCCCAAGTACAAGGGTTCGAGCGGTACTGGTGACAAGACCCAGGGCTATGATACTACGTACCACGGTGTTGCACACCAGGCTGAAGTTGTTGACCCCACAGCTACCTATGGATCCACTCGTGACCCCAAGTACAAGGGTTCAAGCGGTACTGGTGACAAGACACAGGGCTATGATACGACATACCAGGGTGTTGGACACGAAGCTGAAGCTATTAACCCCACAGCCATCTATGGATCCACTCGCGACCCCAAGTACAAGGGTTCAAGCGGTACTGGTGACAAGACCCAGGGCTATGATACTACGTACCACGGTGTTGGACACCAGGCTGAAGTTGTTGACCCCACAGCTACCTATGGATCCACTCGCGACCCCAAGTACAAGGGTTCGAGCGGTACTGGTGACAAGACACAGGGCTATGATACGACATACCAGGGTGTTGGACACGAAGCTGAAGCTATTAACCCCACAGCCATCTATGGATCCACTCGCGACCCCAAGTACAAGGGTTCAAGCGGTACTGGTGACAAGACCCAGGGCTATGATACTACGTACCACGGTGTTGGACACCAGGCTGAAGTTGTTGACCCCACAGCTACCTATGGATCCACTCGCGACCCCAAGTACAAGGGTTCGAGCGGTACTGGTGACAAGACACAGGGCTATGATACGACATACCAGGGTGTTGGACACGAAGCTGAAGCTATTAACCCCACAGCCATCTATGGATCCACTCGCGACCCCAAGTACAAGGGTTCAAGCGGTACCGGTGACAAGACCCAGGGTTACGATACGACCTACCACGGTGTTGCACACCAGACTGAAGTTGTCGACCCCACAGCTACCTATGGATCCACTCGCGACCCAAAGTACAAGGGTTCAAGCGGTACTGGTGACAAGACCCAGGGTTATGATACGACATCCTGCGGTGTTGGACATCAGGCTGGAGTTGTTGACCCCTCGACCGCTTATGATCATACCAAGTATAAGGATGCCATCGGAGGATATGACACCAATGAGGGTACTAGTTCTTACCTAGGCACCAGATCTACGTCTGGGTCGAATCGCAATACAGCGCAGAGTACTGAGAATACACGTTCCCAATATGGTAGCAAGTCTGGACATCAGTCCAGCACTACTAGCGTTGTGCCAGCTGATGACGCGAGACTGAAAGAGCTTGGTGTGGATCCTGAAGAGGCGGACCGTTTGACAGGAAAGGCTTTAAAGCCACCCATTCACGAGGGTGAGACTGTCACCATCGTTAAACAGAAATTTGCCTCTGGTGCTACTGATGCTAGTAAAGCTCCTGAGCATACCACAACCTTTGTCAACTCTCGCGGTCCGAGGTCTGATGCGCGCGGCGCGACGTCTGGTACTAAGAAGGCGTCGAACAACACTGGAACCTTGACTGCAGATGACCCAAGGCTGAAGGAGTTTGGCTTGCACCCTGAAGAGACCCGTCGTCATTTGGAGAAAGATCCAAAGTTCCATGAGCTGCAGAGCGACACTGGAGCCAGGTCACGCGAACACCAGACTGCAGGGGCCCCAAGCGGGACTCAAACCAGTTCCTACGGTCAGAATGCCTACAGTACGACAGGGCACACTAGCTACGGTCAAGATACTGTTGGCACCGCGGTGCAAACCAGCGCCCGCAGCGGTCACGGCATCGATGGTGGACAAGATATCTACGGGACGGGTGACCAGACTAGTTACAGCAAGGGCACCCTGGGCACCAGAGTTCACGGCGCCCATGATCACGGAGTCCTTGGCAGTAACACCTACGGGACTAAAGTGCAGAGTGGCAACGGCGCAACGGCCCGCGGAATCACGAAACAGGCCACTGACTACAACCAGAATACCATCCACCAGCCGACTGGCTCTGGTCAGAGTCCTGATAGCAAAGGACAAGCCACCGGCTACGATCACGAAATCCAAGAAACTAGGCCCTTGAGAAAATCAGGTGCCACTACCGGGGCCGATATCTTGGCACCGGATGACAGCAGGCTTTCAGATTTCAGCCTTCGTCTTGAGGAAACCGGACGTTCCACGGAAAACGACCCCAAGTTTTCGCAACTCCAAGGTGCTGAAGGCGAGAAGCACTCTTCTGGAGCTACCGGGATCGGAAGCGACAGCGCAGATCACCAGCGCAGTGGTTACAACCAGGGTGCTCCGTCTGCGTCCCAGGCCAGAAGAGGCACCACTGGTATATTGACTGCGGATGACCCCAAGCTCAAAGAGTTTGGCCTTCGCACCGGGGAAACCACGCATGGACAGAAACGGTCTTCGATAGCGGTCGGGACCGGGAGCGACAGCACAACTGGCCAGCGCAGTGGGCACGGGTCAAACAGAGACTCTTTCGTCGAATATGGTGTGCACTCACACCGCGGTGGAGCTGAGTCTCGATCTTCGTCGTCGCGTGACACGACCGGAGCTAAAGGCTATGGGAATGACTACGTTGCTACTTCGCAAGCCAACATGAGCAAAGAGGCCGCATTGCGCGCTCACTCTGCTCACGGTGGCCAGAAGGGGGCCAGTCGGGGCTCTTCGGCCCTCTCCGGAACCAGCGGCCTTGCAGCAGGGACGGTTGCGGGGACCGGTGCGACCGCGGCCGCGCGCAGTGTACTAGGCGACCGACATCGCCAATCTGTGGATGCACCCCACACCCCCATGAACTCTAGTCCGTCTGGCGCTTCCAACTTGGCTGCAGCGCAAGCAAGTGGCGGTGCTGCAGGTACCAAATCGGGACAACGCCAGTCAGCAAACGACAAGGGCAAGGCGGCCTCAGGCAACCAATTGGGACAGCCTGACACAGCTGCCACAGGGGGAAGACCCAGTCCCAGAACGCCCACCACTCGCACCAGTGCTTCTCAGGAGTCTCACGGACATCGGTCGCCGGCCGCTGATCCACGCGCCCAGACAGCAATCCCGCAGGGGTTTGTGACTAAGCAGCCTTTAAGGACGTCGAGCGACAAACCCTCTCACACAAACATGGCAAGTACTGGAGACTATCGCAGCGCTGGTGAGCGCGCCTTGCACAGCGCCGGCATTGATGGTGACAGGACTGCATATGCTCAGCCGCAAGCGGCCCAGGGCCAACACGACGGGTACGAGACCCGAAACACTAGGGGCGACAACCGCAGCACGATTAGCCCCATCTCCAGCAAGAACCAGCACGGTGAGCAGGAGGGCATCACCGGCGAGATTACCGGCGCCGTTTTGGGCGCCGCCGGTGCCGTTGCCGCTGCACTTGGTTTGAACGGCCACGAGCACGCTCAGCAGCAAGGTCACCAGAGCAAGGCCACTGACACTGGTTACTCTGGCACCACGACCGGCACTGGCTACGGCCACTCTGGTTCTGCCGCCGGTACTGGCTACGGCCACTCCGACTCTGCCACTGGTGCTGGTTACTCCTCCGGTACAACTTCCGGTACAACTGCCGGCACTGGCTACGGCCACTCTGGCTCGGCCACTAGTGCTGGTTACCCCTCCGGTACAACTGCCGGTACGACTGCCAGCACTGGCTACGGCCACTCCGGCTCTGCCGCTGGTGCTGGTGTTCCCACTGGTGCCGCCGCCGGCACTACCGGCGGTCAGTCATCTTCTGGCTACGGACATGACGAGTTCAACAACCGTATCAGAGAAGCTCGAGCTGCGACCACTGAGAGTGACCCAACTTCGGGCTACGGTTCAAACACTTACGGCACTCGCGGAACCTCCGGACAAGCCGGTGACACATACGGCAGCACTCAGGGCTCCCATTATGGCGGCGCTGCTTTGGCTGCGGGTGCTGGAACCGCCGCTGCGCTTGCTGGCGGTGCCGCTGCTTCTACCCACGGCCAGCCCGCGTCTCGCGCTGGTGATGTTGGAACTGGTACCGGTTACGGCTCTGGTACTACTGGCACCGGTTACGGATCTGGTACTGCTGGTACCGGTTACGGATCTGGTACTACTGGTACCGGTTACGGCTCTAGCGCCACAGGTACCTCTAGTGGCTACGGTTCCGACCCCAAAGGTACCACCTACGGTTCTGACAGCTATGGCAGCTCTGGTGCAACTGGCACTGGTTACGGCTCTGGCACCACTGGCACTGGTTACGGCTCTGGTACCACTGGCACCGGTTACGGCTCTGGTACCACTGGCACCGGTACTGGCCATGGTACTACTACTGGCACCTCTACTGGCCACAGTTCCGATCCCAAAGGTACCACCTACGGTTCTGACAACTACGGCAGCTCCGATCCTAAAGGCACCGGTTACGGCTCAGGTGCTACTGGCGCTTCTTACGGTTCCGACCCCAGAGGTACTACCTACGCTTCTGATAGCTATGGCAGCTCCGACCCTAAGGGCACCGGTTACAGCTCTGGCGCTACTGGCGCTTCTGGCAGCTACGCTTCTGAACCCAAGGGAACCAGCGCCGGCTCCGCTCCCGCTGGCACCCATGGCTCCACCTCCGCCCCCAAAGGTACTACAACCACCGGCTACGGCTCTAGCGCTACTGGTACCTCTGCTGGCTATGGTTCTGACCCTAAGGGTGTTAGCTCCACTTCTGCTTCTGCTCCTTCTGGCTCCTATGGATCTGACCCCAGAACAACTGGCTACGACTCTGGTGTCACCGGCACCTCTGGCGGTTACGGCTCCGAGCCCAAGGGCACAACTGCGTCTACTTCTACCCCCGCTGGCTCCTATGGGTACGACTCCAGAGGCACCGGTCACGACACTGGTGCTACTGGCACCTCCGCTGGCTACGGTTCAGACCCCAAGGGTGTTAGCTCCACTTCTGCTCCTTCTGGCTCCTATGGGTCTGACTCCAGAGGCACTGGCTACGACTCTGGTGTCGCTGGCACTTCTGGCGGTTACGGTTCCGATGCTGTACCTTCGGGAACCGCCGGCACTTACGGCACCGACACCAAGGGCGCAAGTTACGGCTCTGGCGCAGCCGGCGCAGCCGGTGCGGGTAGCTACGGCACCGATCCCAAGACCTCTCGCTACGACTCTGGTACCACAGAGCCCAAGGGCGCTGGCTACGGCACTTCCCCTACGGGTGCATCTGGCGCTGTAGGATCTGGCTATGGCTCTGGAGCCAGCTCTCAGCCCACTGCTACCCAAGCGGGTGCTGGTGGCCCTGGTGCTGCGAAGTCTGGATCTGGCTACGACTCTACTACAGGCACTGCAGGCACTAAGTCCGGCCAACCCGGTATTGGCCACAGCGCTGCTGCGGCAGGTGCTGGCGTCGCAGGCGTCGGTGCTGCTGGTGTTTGTGCCACAGGGCTGGCTGGCAAGGGCGCCGACGAGGTCGGACCGAGCGCCGATGGACACGGATTCACCAACGCCGACGGCCAGAAGGTCGCTGCCCCCGAAGAGGTCAAGCAGCAGGCACAGAAAGCCGCCAACCAAGGCAAGGACGCTGCCAAGAAGGCATCCGACAACAAGGGTGCTCCTGGCAAGGGCGACAAGCCTGCGGACGGATCCGCCGAGAAGAAGAAGGGCTTCTGCAAGTGCTTCTAAGCCGTTTGCAGCATGTTCCTGACTAGGACTCTGTATTGTGTAATTTTCTAATAGTAACCTAATTTGTTGACATTCCCGTTTGGGAGCTTATTCGACGGCATCACTCCCAGCAGCATCGGCTGTTCGCAGTAGCGCAACCGTGTAACGCAATGTCCTTGAGACGATTTTTTCGACTCCTCGCGGCTCAGATGCTTAAAGAAGTTTCGAGCGGTTTGCTTTTGTCATCATGTCAGTGCCGATTTTTGGAGACGAGGTAACTGAGGAGCGCGGCGAAAACGCGCGTCTCAGTTCGTTCGTAGGTGCCATTGCTGTGGGTGACCTTGTCAAGAGCACGCTAGGCCCCAAGGGCATGGACAAGCTGCTCCAGTCGGCGTCCAAGCCGGAATCGCTGATCACTAACGACGGGGCGACCATCCTGCAGGCAATTCCCTTTAGCAACCCCGCTGCCAAAGTGCTGGTGAATATATCAAAGGTCCAGGATGAGGAGATTGGCGACGGCACGACCACGGTTGCCGTATTTGCCGCGGAGTTACTACGTGAGGCGGAGCGACTCATTGACAAGAAGATCCATCCTCAGACCATTATCGACGGCTACCGCATCGCGTGCAAGGCGGCGCTTGAGGCGCTCGAGAAGAGCGCCGTCGACCATAGCAGGTCTTCGGAGGATTTCCACCGTGACCTCCTGGATATCGCGCGCACCACGTTAAGCTCCAAGATCCTCAGCCAGGACAAGGAGCATTTTGCCCACCTGGCTGTGGACGCAGTGCTGAGACTCAAGGGCTCGACGAACCTCGAGCACATACAGATCATCAAGAAGTCTGGTGGCAACCTCAGCGACTCGTACCTCGACGATGGGTTCATTCTTGACAAGTGCTTCGGCGTGGGCCAGCCTAAAAAGATCGAGAACGTCAAGATGCTCATTGCCAACACCTCCATGGACACAGACAAGGTCAAGATCTTCGGTGCTAAGTTCAGAGTCGACAGCACCGCGAAGCTAGCCGAGCTTGAACGCGCAGAGAAGGACAAAATGAAGGCCAAGATCGGCAAGATCGTCGGCCACCGCATCAACCTGTTTATCAACCGCCAACTCATATACAATTGGCCCGAGCAGCTTCTCACGGACTCCCACGTCAACACAATTGAGCACGCGGACTTTGCCGGTGTGGAGCGCCTGGCGCTTGTCACTGGTGGGGAAGTGGTGTCCACGTTTGACCAACCGGAGAAGGTCCGTTACGGCCATTGTGACAGTGTCGAGGAGATTATTATTGGCGAGGACCCCGTTCTCAAGTTCCAGGGTGTCGCGAGCGGCGAGGCATGTACGGTGGTGCTACGCGGTGCCACCGATGCGGTACTTGGCGAGGCGGAACGTGCTCTTCATGATGCTCTCTCGGTTGTATCACAGACCGTGCGCGAGCCAAGAACAACGCTGGGCGGTGGTTGTGCGGAGATGGTGATGTCTCGCGCTGTCGACGCAGCCTCTCAACACGATCAGGACAAGACGTCGCTCGCGATCGAGGCTTATGCGCGTGCGCTGCGCCAACTGCCCACTATTCTTGCCGACAACGCTGGCTACGACAGCAGCGAGCTGGTGTCTCGTCTCCGTGCAATAGTGTATAACGGAATGTCCACGTACGGTCTCAATCTCGACAAGGGCGAGGTGGTCGACATGCGCGAAATTGGCGTAGTGGAAAGCTACAAGCTCAAGAGGTCGGCCGTTAAGTCGGCAACAGAGGCAGCCGAGCTTCTGTTGCGGGTTGACAACATCATTCGCGCCAAGCCTCGAACCGCTGGTCGGGGATGATCTGCTAGTTGCGGATTATATGAGTATAGAATAAATGTCTTCACTACGTTTCTGTTAAACTAGGATTGCAGCTAAGTCTGATAGATCTGCTTGTTGCATCTTTCTAAGCAACATGTCCGAAGTAGCTGAGTACCAGGAGCAGCTGAGTACAGTTAATTCTGCCTTAAAGGATGATCCAGAAAATCAAGAGCTCCTGGAGTTGCAGAAAGAATTGCTGGAGCTGCTAGCGATGCTGAATCCGACTCAGGTAAGTACGCGACATGAGCCTGCTGCGCTAGCTAAACAACATATACAGTCACTACCCGGGTCCCCACAACCTCGCATTACGACTGCGTTCCGTGTCGGATCAATAGTTTCCTGCCACAATGGGAAAACCAAAAAGTGGGAAGAAGCCAAAGTCCTCGCTGTATCAGGTACCTACCCTTACGTTCTCTACACCGTCAGGTTTACCAGCACCCACAGTACAGCTAGTCTCAATGAGGAAGCAGTTCGGGCCCCAGCAATAGAAAAGACCAAGCCTGCCAGAAAGACCCCGACGCATTTGCCTGAGCCCGAAGACTCTGTCGCTAGCGATGTGCTCGAGAAGCAAAAGAATAAATGGCAGAGCTTTACTAAAAAGACCAAAACAAGAACGAGGAACTCTGACACTGGGGTTCGGCACCATCGCATCGACAAGTCTGTTAAACCTGGTGCCAAACGACGGCCCTACTTTGGCGATTTACCTCGGCAGCTCTGACGCTGGTTATTACACGCGGGGACTGTCCTCGTCGCGGGACTAAATCCTAGCTGCGGGACTAATCCTAGCCGCGAGATAAGATCCTAGCCATCTGGACTAACTATTTATATCATCAATACACGCTCTGAGAGCCGCCTGACTTTCCCTTCATGAGATGGGCCAGCAACTCATGGCTATTCTGAGCGCTATTGTGGCCCGAGCTGCCTGGCGGGGGTGTGAACAAGCCAGGAGGGGTCAGAGACGCCGGGAAAGGAGCAGCCGACGCCGGCTTGGAGGGCTCAGGTTGCGCAATCGGCCCTTGTGACTCACTGGCAACCTTGTTGGCAAACTGTGACACGTTAGCCTGGCCCACTGTAACCGCGGCCTGAATGCGTGGTGACGGGAGCACCGAGCTCGACTCCGATGCAAACTTGGCAAGCTTACCCCTGGCTTCCTCGAAGATTATATTGCGCCGCCCGCTGTCCATAAATAGAGAGAAAAAGGTGGGCAGCGCGGCGTCGGCGAGATCCTGCTCGGATAGATATTTGCTCGAGAAGGTATAGCCCGTGTCCCCTTGCGCGAGGGCCTCGAGCTGCCGGTCCAGCAGCTTGACGACGGTCTCGGAGGACACATCTTTTTCGACTGGTGGGCGTGACGGTGTGGGCACGCTCAGGGGCTTCCCCCACGCTGACGCCACAGGGACAGGTGCCACGGCCACAGCGGGCGCGGCCGGTGCAGGTGTGCCGTTGGCAGCCTGGGCAGCGGCGCTGCTCAGCGATGGTAATGCATGTGTACCACCCGAAGAGCTGCCCTGGGAGTTGGGATGATCGTGCCGGTGGTGGAGCGCCGACAAATCACGACGTGTGTAGCTGTCGGCCTCCTCCCCTGGCTCATGAAGGAACATACAATGGGGGTTCGGACAGGCTTGTCCGCGCAAATAGCTCGAGCAGTATTTTGTAGTACCGTAGGCGGCCCGCAGGTATTTGCCATCGTTGACACTGCCGTCCACGGCAGCGATGCAGCGGGCTGCGTCGTCTTTGTTAGCAAAAGTGACGTAGACCCCGATGCCAGGGTTGCCGCTCGCATTGGTGCGCTTGTTGATAACGATCTTCTGGATTCTGCCGTACTGGCCGAAAAACTGGTCGCCACGCAGCGTGTTGTGCAGCTCGTCGGTGGGGATGTTCGGGTTCAGCCCAATGACATACACCAGGTTTTTCTGTATCACCCGCATGCCGGACAGGTGCTTTTTGGAGACAGGCTGGTCGGGCTCTTTTTTCTCGCGCTCGCGCTGCTTGCGCTCCTTTTCGCGGCGGGCCTGGCGAAGGTGGTCCTTCCTCCACTCCTCCGCTGTGATCTGGCGGTACTCCACGCTCGAGTCGTCGTATTTCCGGCGGCACGCGGGACACTGGCCATTAAGCTCGGGGTTCTGGCGGATATTGTTGAAACAGAACTGACATATTTGGTAGCCACACGGACATGGCTTGAAGTTCTTGTCGGAAATATCCATTTCCTCAATGCACAGAGGACATAGATCCTCATCATCGTCCGATATGAATGAATCTTGTGCTGCCATGACTGTATATGCTGTGCAGACCGCACGTTTGATGGCTGATTATGATGAAAGTGAGCGCCCTGGGCAGCTGGGCTGGCTTTTTGACGGCACGTAGGCGATCTGCCGTAAGCACATTGTCACGTGAGGGCGAGATGTGATATGGCACATGGGTGGTGCTCTGGCTAGGCCGGGCAGGCTGGACAAGGAGCAACCCAGAGCGAGAGACCGCGGATTGGCAGTTGCGACGTCAACTCGGTTTCCAAACGACACGAGTCCCAAATATTTATTTATTAAGCCGGTGCAGGTGTCGTCAACGCTTGGTTCTGTTAAGATGCGAGTCGCAGTAAACGATCTGATCGTCTCGTTGAAGAAACAGCCCAGAGCTGGACTACTGCCCAAACCCGACCTCCAAACTACTCGAACCGCAACTGCAAGCCGCACCTGACTGGGCCAACAACCACCAATCACGAGCTTGACATAATCACTCATGCTCAGGCAGGCTCGTCATTTCAGCCGTGCCGCGGTCCGCAGGGCCGTCTTCTACGATCCGGCGCAGAAGGCGCCCGACGGGCTGCCACCGCTGCACCACCTGCCTCGGGAAAAGGCCGAGATTCCCGTCGTTCCGTACGAGAACCCCGCAGACAAGTACAAGGAGGTGTCTGACAACCTGCATCATTATGGGCGCTACCTGATGTCGGCACTCCCCAAATACATCCAGCAGTTCACGGTGTGGAAGGACGAGCTGACGATCTGCGTTCCCCCGTCGGCGGTGATCCCAGTGCTAAAGTTTTTGCGCGACCACTCGGCGGCCCAGTTCAAAGTGATGGCTGATATCACGGCCGTGGATTTCCCGTCGCGCGAGAACAGATTCGAGATCGTGTACAACCTGCTGAGTGTGCGGTTCAATTCGCGCATCCGCGTCAAGACCTATGCGTCGGAGACGTCGAGCGTGCCCACCACGGCGGAGCTGTTCCAGGGCTCCAACTGGTTCGAGCGCGAGGTGTACGACATGTTTGGTGTGTTTTTCGACGACCACCCGGACTTGCGCCGCATTCTCACCGACTACGGCTTTGAGGGTCACCCTCTGCGCAAGGACTTTCCCCTTACGGGCTATACAGAGGTTCGCTACGACGAGGAGAAGAAGCGGGTTGTGTACGAGCCGCTGGAGCTCACCCAGGCTTTTCGGAACTTTGCTGGTGGTTCCTCGGTGTGGGAGCCGGTGGGACCTGGCCGCGACGACCGCCCTGACGAGTTTAAGCTCCCGCAGCCCGAGCCTGAGGAGGAGAACAAGGACGACAAAAAATAACGGGTCCCTATTTGAGTAGTGAGCTAAATGCACGAGCTGGCTTTGCGATTCTGCCCATGCTGCTCTGCCTGTATATCGACTAAAGTGCTATTATATCGCAGCGATCTCGTTCTTGAGACTCTCGAGCTGGGATTCGCGCGACCGCAGGTGCTCCTTGAGCGCCTCAACTTGCTCGGCGATCATGTCCACCTCCAGCTTCGTTTGAGACAGGTCGGCAGTGCTGCCTGCAGTACTGCCGGACTTGGCCGCCTGAAGGTGCTGCTCCTTGTATTCGAGCAGCAGCTGCAGCTCTCGTCGGACCAGCGACGAGTTCGAGTTGGAGCCAGACCCGCGCGCGGGGTCCTTCTTTTGAGCCTCCACCTTCTCGATGAGATTCTCGAGATCGGCGAGCTCGCGCTTCAGGCGCACTTCTTCCCAGTCCGTGTCTTTGGTGGCCGAGAAATCGGTGCCCTGGGTGGCATAGTTGGAGCGACCCCCAAGCCCCAGTCGCGACAGATACCCTTCGGCAAACGTCGAGGACTTTGCTGGCGCAGTGGGCCGTTTGATCTGCGCCTGGTGGCCGTTGAGATCGTAGCTGGGCTCCTCTTTGCCAAAGGTGGCCCGCAAGGACGCGGGGACCGACCGGGGCACCCGCACGCCCTTGGATCTGTTATTGAGGATATGGAGGAACACGATGCACTGCTCGCGGTCGATCCGCTCGTCACTGCGGGGATTCACCAGGTTCCAGGCAGAGGAAATGTCGGTCTGGGGGATGTCCAGGGTTTCGTAGAGCTCGGTCAGTGCGAGAAACGAGATCTTGCCTCGCGGGTCCGCATTGGCAGTGTACACCGAGAGGTACGAGTTGCGGTCGGCAGGGGATACGTACCAGTTGAAGTCTGACGAGAGCCCAAGATCGTCGTCATCCTCGGAACGCGAGCGCCCCTGGTCGTGGGGCTTTCCCGACAGCGCCTGACTGGCCGTCACCAGGTGTTTTTTGGACGCGGGCACGAGCCAGTCCGGCAGGGTGTCGGGGACCTGCGAATTGCCGTGCAGCGCGTCGAACACAAGGCGCATGGCCACGCAGAACTCGTCAAAGTCCATGTTGCCGTCGCCGTCGATGTCTGCCAGGTCCCAGACCTTGGCAAGCTTCTGGTCGTCAAGCTGTGAGTTTTTGAGCAGCGTGAACATGCTGCTTCCTGAAACCAGCCCATTCTGCGGGTTCTGGCCCTGGAAGATGTCCCAGTACTTGGATATCTCGTCCTGCGTGAGGCTCGGCATGGCTGGCACTGGATGACGAAGCTCCGAAACAAATGTACTTGTTGCAGCGACGACACCAGCCAAAACAGAACCACCTTGGGAAGTCACCAAGGCCAAGAGAGGCGTTTTATCTATCGAATGCTCTTGGCCTATTACTAGCACTAGGCTACTCGAAAACAATAGTCACGCGAGCTAGACCAGACGCTACAGCAGCACACCATCGAAAGACGTTCACTAGACTACATAAACACGCGTGCCACCAGCTACACCGCTCGATGCTCAAATAATAGACGCTTACGCCTTGCGGTTCTTCAGGTTGTTGGACAGCCACTCCAGACCCTCGTACAGCCCGTCACCGCGGGTCGCACAGGTCGAGTGGATGTACCACTCGCGGTTGCGCAGCGAGTGCAAACCAAGCTTTTCCGTGATCTCTGCAGGGTCCATCGCGTTGGGCATATCGCGCTTGTTGGCGAACACCAGCAGCAGCGCGTCGCGCAGCTCGTCCTCGACCAGGATGCGCTGCAGCTCGTCGCGAGCCTCGCCGATCCGGTCGCGGTCATTAGAGTCAACAACAAAAATAATGCCCTGGGTGTTTTGGAAGTAGTACCGCCACAGGGGGCGGATTCTGTCCTGTCCACCAACATCCCACACCGTGAAGGAGATGTTCTTGTACTCGACTGTCTCGACGTTGAAGCCGATCGTGGGGATAGTATGCACAATCTCACCAAGCTTGAGCTTGTAGAGAATGGTGGTTTTTCCTGCTGCGTCCAAGCCAACCATCAGGATGCGCATTTCCTTGCGACCAAGGAGGCCTGCGAACAACTTGGAAAAATAGAGACCCATCTGCGTTAGTTCAGGCTCGTGTTGATGCTGTGCATCGATCGTCGATCATCGCGCGGTGCTTGTCTGAGAGCGGCTGAGACGGTCGCGGGCGTTCGAGCTCCGACACGACGCGCAGCCCACGACGCGCAGCCTCCGTGACGCGCAGTCCCGGTGCCACACGACTGCTGCCGCGTATCACCACCACACCACGCGTTATTACGAGCACGCGCCCCGACGGACACACCGACGCCAAAGCGCCTCCCCCCGCCGAGGGAGCTCCAGCGCACTGCAATCTCTGGAAACGGGGCCACATCTGGCCGCATTCTGCACCCACCATTACTGGCGACCCCACAACGCGCGCCAGAAGTGCCGCTGCACTCCTGTATACTTACTTTTAGTTGGTATTCACAAAGGGTGGTTGATGCCGTAAGACGCTGTTGTGAGTTGGCAATAGAGATTTGCCGGGTAAGTTTAGTCATGCTGGGAGATTAGGGAGTTGTGATAAGAATGGGCTCCGCGGGGAACTGGTTGGCCCGGTCCTTGGCCGCAGGCAAGGCGGGGCGGGCGCGCAAACGGGGAGTTCGGCCGTTGCGCCATTTGGTTTGGGTACGTGTGACTCAGCGGCGTGTTCTCGCTACCGCGATGATGCGTCCTGTTGATGTAGGGCTGCGCCCTAACGCAGTCCCTACACGAATCTAACTCGACTCTGCGCACCGGTGGACAGCGACATGACTTCGATCAAGAACAAAGAACTCCGTTCGTACAGCAAGCAGGAGCTTGAGAACCAGCTCGTGGACCTCAAGCAGTCCCTGCTGAACCTGCGCGCCAAGTCCCAGAACGTGCGCCCCGGCGAGATCAAGCGTGTTCGGAAATCGGTTGCCCGCACCCTCACCTTCATCAACATCTCCCGCCGTGAGGCCGTGCGTGAGCTGTACAAGGGCAAGAAGTACCAGCCCACTGACCTGCGCGCCAAGAAGACCCGTGCCATTCGCCGGCGGTTGTCTCGCGACGAGGCCACTGCCAAGACCGTCAAGGCTCAGAAGAAGGCCACCCACTTTCCCCAGCGCAAGTACGCCATCAAGGCCTAAGGCATTGCTGGTTCCATTTATGTCACGGCAGTGCATGTAGTAATAAAATATTCGCCGGTGAGTTAACTCGCACTAGTTGGCGCTCGTGTAGCTTGTAGCTGTCAGCGCTTTACCTTTGTTCGATGGCTCATGTGTCTGCACATGGCACTGTAGTGGCATGGCATGCCAATAGACAGCAGACGAGAGTAGACGGCAGGCGAGTAGACGGCAGGCTAGTAGACGGCAGGCCAATAGACTGCGTGGCCGTCTGAATGCACGCTCCTGCTGCCCTTCCATGCCTGGCTGCGGCCGTTGCCTTACCAAACCATGACCATCAAGTCGCTGAAACCGGCCGCACATCCAAGTAACTTGCGTTTTCTCATTTTCTCATTTCTCGTGTGACTATGGTTAAAGAATATTTCCCGACGCCTAACTGCGCACATTTGTATTGATAACCACTGGTTTCACATGTCCAGATAGCTACGACATCGTATTCCGCACGCATAATATAGCGTCAAGCAATCTCATACCAATTGACTTTGAGATTCAATACCCTAACAACTTCTAAAGCAACCCTGTGAAGTCCAATTACTCTAACAAAACTCCTAAAGTATCCCCTGCGGCAGCGCGTTGTCTCTTATCGCCGTGGGTTGCTTCGTCATCTTGACATGTCCGGATTGGTCGAGAACGCCCGTAAAGAAGTGCACAACCTGTCCCTTGACGACGCTGCCGACAAGGAGTCCAACTATGGGTCGATCTTCTCTGTCTCAGGACCCGTCGTAGTGGCTGAGCACATGCTCGGCAGTGCAATGTACGAGCTAGTCAAGGTGGGCCACCAAGACCTAGTTGGCGAGGTCATTCGGATCGAGCAGGACAAGGCCACCATCCAAGTGTACGAGGAAACCTCTGGGCTGATGGTCGGCGACCCCGTGATGCGCACGGGCAAGCCTCTGAGTGTCGAATTGGGACCTGGTCTGGCCTCCAACATCTACGACGGTATCCAGCGCCCGCTGCGGACAATTAAGGAGGAGACCAAGTCAATTTATATCCCGCGCGGTGTCACTGCCCCTGCCTTGAACCGTGAAATCAAATACGCCTACAAGCCGGTTGGCTTCAAGGTGGGCGACCACATTTCTGGCGGCGACGTGTTCGGCTCGTGCTACGAGAACTCGCTGCTTGCGGACCACAAGATACTGCTCCCCCCCAAGGCCCGCGGCACCATCACCTGGATGGCGCCCGAAGGCGAGTACAACATTACGGAGAAACTACTGGAACTCGAATTTAACGACAAGAAGTACGAATACTGCATGTTCCACACGTGGCCCGTGCGTGTTCCGCGCCCGTCGGCAGAGCGCTTGGTTGCCAACGACCCGCTTTTCACCGGTCAGCGTGTACTCGACGCACTGTTCCCCATGGTCCAGGGCGGTACAACGTGCATTCCCGGTGCGTTCGGTGCCGGCAAAACCGTGATCTCGCAGGCGCTGTCAAAATACTCGAACTCCGACGTGATTGTCTATGTGGGCTGCGGTGAGCGTGGCAACGAGATGGCCGAAGTGCTGCAGGAATTCCCCGAGCTGTATTGCGAAGTCGACGGACGCAAGGAACCCATCATGAAGCGCACAACACTAGTTGCCAACACCTCAAATATGCCTGTCGCTGCCCGTGAGGCGTCTATATATACCGGCATCACGCTGGCAGAGTACTTCCGCGACCAGGGCAAAAACGTGTCGATGATTGCCGACTCTTCGAGTCGTTGGGCCGAGGCTCTCCGTGAAATCTCTGGTCGTCTCGGAGAGATGCCTGCCGACCAGGGGTACCCCGCATACCTAGGTACGAAGCTGGCTTCATTCTACGAGCGTGCCGGTAAGGTGCACGCGCTGGGTAGCCCTGAGCGCACGGGGTCGGTGTCCATTGTTGCTGCCGTGTCCCCGCCCGGTGGTGACTACTCTGAGCCAGTGACCACGGCGACGCTTTCGATCACACAAGTGTTCTGGGGTCTGGACAAAAAACTGGCACAGCGCAAGCATTTCCCCTCCGTCAACACGGCGGTGTCTTACTCCAAGTATACAGACGCCCTCAAGGGTTATTACTCCAAGAGCTACCCCGAGTTTCCCACCTACCGGGACTCTATTCGTGAGGTGCTGTCCAAGTCGGACGATTTAGAGCAGGTCGTGCAGCTAGTCGGCAAGTCAGCGCTCAGCGATTCGGACAAAATTACTTTAGATGTTGCGGCGCTGATCAAAAACGATTTCTTGCAGCAAAACGGTTACTCCGAGTACGATGCCTGTTGCCCGGTCTGGAAGACCAACGAGATGATGAAGGTATTCAATACCTACTACGATGAGGCCCAGAAAGCCGTGGCTAACGGTGCCAGCTGGGGCAAGCTGACTGAGAAGACTTCAGATCTACGGCACAAGGTGGCCACCGCCAAGTTCTTTATGCCCAGTGACGGCAAAGAAGCCTGTGATGAGGAATTCGACAAGCTTGCCGCGGAGATTGTGGACCGCTTCAGTGAGTCCCACGAGTAGTGTCTGTACCCACGAGTAGTGTCTGTTATCGCTGAGAAGTGTCTGTTCTCGCTGAGAAGTGTCTGTTCTCGCTGAGACTGTCTGTTATCCCTGAGAAGTGTCTCTTATCTCTTGAGAGGTGCCCGTTCACCCACCAGGGCGTTCGGCGTCCTCAAGCAGTGTCTCCGTACCTCTGACTATCAGTGCACACGATAAGCTGCGATAAGCTCAGCCTAACTACCCCACATGTTCCTCTATTCTACGTCCATGTCCAATAGCACTAATTAGTCTATACGTCAACGTCAAAATGCAGATCTCGCAGTCGCCCGCGACGCCCGGCTGTTCGTGCGGTGCCGAGTGGCCTTGCGCTGCAGGTACCTGTCTGCTATCACATCTGCTGTTCTAGATCGCTCAGAGTCTCCAAAGCAGGAACAGAAACCACAGAGGAGACCCAGGTCGTCGAGTTGCTGCGTACAGGAATGGTACACCTGGCTGAAACATGTTTCAGGTGCCTCAGCAGCATACGTCTGGGCCACCAAGCTATAGCGTGGACTCGCGCCAATTGATATGGGGCGGCTGGGGCGCAGTGCACAATTAAGCGAACTCGTCTCGTCGTCGCTCGGGCGCTGGCCCACTATAGGGACTGGCAAGATGTGAGAACTATTTACGGTGCGTGATGAACCCGCATAATCACTCAATTCGTCGGGGCGCGAGTCCAGCTCCTGCGGTGGCTTTCGAGCATAGGTCTCAGCGTGGTTGGAAACAGCATAGTCTGCTGTCTCTGGGGATCGATTTGCCCCGGTACCAACAGCACCTGGACGTGCATCTCGCACTGCATCTCGCACTGCTGGTGGGGCCAGTGTGCTTGCCGAGGAGAGGGACGCATCTCCGAACTCCCGCGGCGATGACACGCTCTGTAGCCGAGCAGCTTGGCTGCGGTTATCCCTGAGCTGCTCTCTCTGCTTCTCGCTGAGACGAGCCGTGTGTGGGGTAACCGGCGAAACCTCCGAGCTGTACACACTTGACGCCGAAGCAATCTCGATTTCGAGGTTGGTGTCCTTCATTTTTGAGAACAAAGAGAAAGTTTGCCGCTGGCACTAACTGCTGCACCGTGCGGACAGGGTGCGCACCGCCCGCTGCGGCTCGCGCCGGATCTATCGATACAGAACTTACATAACTATCACACACCTCCTGGCCGCTCGCTTTTGCAGCGTCCAATCGACGCGCACGGACTAGAGGCTGGCAGCTGCGATAACGCAACGCACGGCACCCTGACGTTACCCGGTCAACTTCGAACCCACAACCACAACACGTCAACTTACAAAGCGACTTAGCTAACGATTACTTGAACATGGACGTGGTCGACCCGGACGTGAAGATGGAGGACGTGGCCGGCGGGACAGGCCCTATTGGGGAGCAGCACTACGGAGGGTACGGCGAGATGGATGACCTCGACGGTGGCGCGACTGGCGCGGGCGCGGTCGGCACTGTTGAGGCGGCCGTGGCCTCGAGCAGCCCAGAGCCAGCGGCGTCGCTGGGCGAGCTGGACGCGTGGATTGAGAGTCTCAAAAAGTGCCAGCCGCTGGCCGAGAAACAGGTGCGCCAGCTGTGCGACATGGCCAAGGACCTGCTGCAATTCGAGCAGAACGTCCAGCCCGTCCAGGCACCGGTGACCATCTGCGGCGACGTCCACGGCCAATTCCACGATCTCATGGAGCTGTTCCGGATCGGTGGCCCGTGTCCCGACACAAACTACTTATTTATGGGGGACTATGTGGACCGTGGCTACTACAGCGTAGAGTCGGTGAGCTTTCTAGTTGCTATGAAGGTCCGGTACCCACAACGCATCACAATTCTCCGTGGCAATCACGAGTCTCGTCAGATTACACAGGTGTACGGCTTTTACGATGAGTGTCTCAGGAAATACGGGAGTCCCACCGTGTGGAAACTGTTTACCGACCTGTTCGACTACCTGCCTATCACTGCGCTGGTAGAAAACAAAATATTCTGTCTGCATGGCGGGCTCAGCCCCACGGTCGAAACTATTGACAATATTCGCAGTCTCAACCGCTTCCAGGAGGTGCCCCACGACGGTCCCATGTCGGACCTGCTGTGGAGTGACCCGGACGAGCGCGCGGGCTGGGGCGTGTCGCCGCGCGGTGCCGGCTACACGTTTGGCCAGGACATTTCCGAGCAGTTCAACCACAAAAACAACCTCAGTCTAATTTCTCGCGCCCATCAGCTGGTCATGGAGGGCTACGCGTGGACCCACGACCAGCAGGTCGTCACCATCTTTTCCGCTCCCAACTACTGCTACCGCTGTGGCAACCAGGCGGCCATCATGGAGGTGGACGAGAACCTCTACAAAACATTTTTGCAGTACGACCCGTGCCCGCGGGCAAACGAGCCGGTGGTGACCCGCAAAACGCCTGACTACTTTTTGTAAAAAACTTCGCCCCGGCTGGCCTGCCAGCGGCCACACCTTTACAGCATGCCACGGCTAACGCGGTGCGCGCTCTACATAAATTATAATTCATGCGCGGCAACTCCTGACTGGTGCTAGTCCTGTCGTTGCAGCTTGGCTGCCCGGTCTAGCGCGATGTCGCACATCGCCTCAAACGCCGCACGCTGCTCAGCTCCCATGGCACGCCGCGAAATTCGCCGCCGCATGTCCTCCATGATCACGTCGCGAGGGCGGCCGGCCACGAACACCACGTAGCGCAGGCCTGGGAACGTCGCCTCGTACTCTGCATTCAGTGCCGCCAGTGCACTCGCCTCGGCGTCGCTGGGAGCTTTGAGGGACGCCTGCTCGGCCTGGGACTGCGTGGATAGCGCCTCCACTTTGCGGGCGCCCAGCCGCGGGTGCGCAGCGACTATCGCACGAATGCGCGGGTCTTCGGGCTGTTTCTGCAGTTCGAGGAGCGCTGCACGCACCCGCTCAATGAGATCGGTATACGAGGAGGCAGCCCCGATCTCACGGCGCACATAGTCTGTCAAAGTTGGGCAGTCTTCGAACAGGAGGCCCAACACCTTGTCCTGTTCGTTGGGGCTCTGAACACGGAGATCTCCGATAGGAGGGAGCGTCGGTGTCATGGTTCAGCTAAGATGGCCAGGGTGGTTAATCGTTAATCAGGTTCAGAGAAGGGACCAGCAGATGAGTTTGAACTGCCAACACCACGAATAAACACTTTTGGCTTAACACTTGTGATCCTACCCAATTAAGAGCTGTACTGCAGTACCCAACTATACCCTGCACTGCAATTATATCCTGCACTGCAATTAGTCTCTGTGCGGCGACTAGTCTCTGCGCCGCAATTAGTCTCTGCCCGAGCTAGTCTCTGCGCTTAGCACCCGTGTTCACGATCTGTTGTAAGGTCTTCAAGACACAAGTGAGATCCGAGGCGTCTATCACGTGCCTGTGAAATTTCACTTTCCAGTTAGTCAGTGCGAACTTTTTGCCCATGCCGTCCACAGCAAGTATCGTAGGCACCGCCACGGTGGTGGGCGCACTGTCCTACCTCGTGTACTTTGACTATCAGCGCCGCAACTCTCCCGCTTTCCGCCGGCAGCTCCGCCGCCAGGCGACTCACCACCAAAAAGCGCAGGAGAAAGTCGCCAAGGAGACAAAGTCTCGCAAGCGGAACGAAATCGAGTCCCTGATCGAGGCTTCTCTTGCCAGCGACCCGTTGCCGACAAACATCCAGGCACGCGAGCAATTCTTCATTGGGGAGGTCGCTCGTGCCGACGAGCTGCTGAACGCCGGGCCTTCGTCGTATGCTGAGTCCGCCCTGGCCTTCTACCGCGCGCTGATGGTGTACCCCAGCCCGGCCGATCTACTGGGTGTCTACGATAAGTCTATCCGCACTCCTGAGGTGCTGGAACACCTGCGCACCATGGTGGTTGTGCGTCCCCCGCCTGCACTGGCTGCTGCTGTCCAGGAGACGTTTACCCCCGATCTTGCCGTTGAATAGACATGTTTTTTTTGTACTGCCACACGTGTATATAGCATACGACATAATTGTTTAATGTTCCGGATGCGCGCCTGAGTGAGTTCTATGGAGGACGCAGTGAGCGAGGTTTGGGTGAGTGAGCGAGGCTTGAGTGGGGTCATTTGTGCCGTCAGCGACCGTTAGTGGCGGTGAGTGCCATTAAGTGGCCTCATTGTTGGTACGGCGGTTGCTCGGGGGTTATCACAACAATACAGCAATGGGGGAGGAGAGCTGGGGTTGTTTTATTAGCTGGAAAGTCGTACTGTGAATAAACGTAGTAACTGAGTGGTCTAGCACTCAAACCACAGTCGTTTTGCACTGCACTTCTACAGACGGAGCACGAGCATCATGATGACGTCATGGCGCAGCGCGGGGGATTGTCACCAGATGGCGTTACGGTGCCGCAAACAGATGTAAAACCGTGCGATAATACCGAACCGATTTCAAGAACAACAGGTGTAATGACAAGGGCGCACACTGGGCCTTTCGGAGAGAGTGCTTGCAGGAGCGCGGGGACTCAGCCATATGCAGGGTTCCGGATTAGGCAGTACGTACACATAGCCAGATACGGTGCAGGAGCTGGGGGTACCGTCTGACATATAACAGGTAATACAGTCTCGAGAGGTGTTGATGCAGCAACGCAGGAAAACTGGTACCCTTCTCACAGCGCCTCGCTGGGGCGTCTCGTCCCCCACAGACAATCTGCTGTCGCCAGCGACAGCCAAGCTGCGGGCTCGCCGCGCCAGAATGACCCAAAAGATCCAACCAGTGGTGCTGTTCAGCGTGAGTACTCTTGATATCGAGGTCCGGGACGAGTCCAATTGAAGCGCATTCAGTGCTTTGGGCGTGCTCAGGGGGGCAAAAGCGCTCCCAGCGCTTCCCTCGTACCTGCTGTTGTGACGCCAGCGCTTGAGGGCGTGGCACGTCTCTATACCATCCGGAAGACTGCAATTCGGGCTGGTTCTGTTAGGGTCTAGCTACCAGCTGAGAACCAGCTACGAATCTAGTTCCGACCCTCATCTATTTTATTTACAGCACGTAGCGATTACTTGAACTGCACTGCAAACCAGATCATAACTAGGCGTACGCACTTTTTGAGAGATCAAAGACCAAATATTGCCAGGAAACTGTGATCCGCTAAGGGACCATCCTAGGATACTGCCTGATCACTCGGAAGGAGTCCAAGGAAAGAGTCCAAGGAGAGTTCAAACTGGGTGGATCAGGTGCGACGAGTCAAGCTCTACCGAGTCAAGCACCCCAGTCAAGCAATCCAGGCTAAAAATGAAGCAGAGAACTCAGTTAAAGAGCTATATATTTTCAACAACCATCTTCAACAACCATCTATTAACGGGCTATACGGTACGTTAGATGCATTATAATTTACTCGTCATCAGCAAGACTAGCAAGGGTCTCAGCGGCAATGCGGTCCAAGTCACGCTGGCCATTCTCGGAAATACGGCGGCCACCCTTGTCGGTCTGCTCGAGAACACCCAACTGCTCGAGAGCCTGCAGAACCTTACGGTTGACGGAGCCAGAAGCATTCTTGTGGTGGGATGGGCGAGAACCACGGTTCTTTGTGGAGCCGTAACGCTTGTTCAGACGGCCAACACCAATATCCTTGCGCATGTAGATGTGGCGGGCAATAGAGGCTGAGCGCTTGTAGAACCACCCCTCAGCATCCTGGGGAGGAAGCTCCTTGCTGCAAGAGGTCTTGACAACCTCAACGTACTCGGGGAGCTCAAGGCGGCCCTGGCGCTGCAAAAAGGCGGCGTAGGCGTTGATAAAGTCCTGTGCGGAAACGTCACGAACGGTCACGCCGGGCATAGTGATATGGAGGACTCGCCAGCGTCCAGAGTCGGTGACAAAGTGGGTGCACCGCGCCCTGAGCCCTAGCTCCCTCCCAGAAACACGTCGGCTGACTGAGCGGCCATTTTCTGACCCAAAACTCGCCCCCCAGGCCGCCCACGTAAGCGAGCAACGAAATGTCTAACCAGCGCGACGCTTGGCAGCGCTTTGTGAGGCAGGTCCAGCAGGCAGCAAAACAGGGAACCTCTGGCGGGCGCGGGTCGTCGCCGACCGGGGCGTTCGCTGGGCTCGGGGGACTGCTCATTCTCGGCGGTGCGGCGCTGGCCATCAACTCTGCGCTGTTTACGGTAGAGGGCGGCCACCGCGCGATCATATACTCGCGCATTGGCGGCATCCAGTCCCAACTGTACAATGAGGGCACACACGTTGCCATTCCGTGGCTGCAGCACCCCATTGATTTCGATGTGCGGGCCAAGCCCCGGTCTGTGGCGTCTCTGACGGGCACCAAGGACCTGCAGATGGTCAACATCACTTGCCGTGTGCTGAGCCGCCCGTGCATCCAGTCGCTCGCGACCATCTACCGCACGCTTGGGCTCGACTACGACGAGAAGGTGCTCCCGTCGATTGTCAACGAGGTTCTCAAGGCAGTGGTGGCCCAGTTCAACGCCTCGCAGCTGATCACGCAGCGCGAAAAGGTCAGCCGCCTCGTGCGCGACACTCTTGTGAAGCGGGCAGCCAAGTTCAACATTCTGCTTGACGACGTGTCCCTGACGCAGATGTCGTTCAGCCCCGAATTCACTGCCGCCGTCGAGGCCAAGCAGATCGCCCAGCAGGATGCGCTGCGGGCGGCGTTTGTGGTCGACAAGGCGTACCAGGAGAAGCAGAGCACAATTGTGCGTGCTGCGGGTGAGGCACGCTCGGCTGAGCTCATTGGCGATGCTGTGAAAAAGAGCCGCGGCTACATCGACCTCAAACGCATTGACACCGCGCGCGAGATTGCGCAGATCGTCGGGCCCTCGGGTAACCGTCTAATGCTCGACAGCGACGCACTGTTGCTGGACATTGCTCGCAACTAGGAACCTGTATATAGCGCCGCCGTCGAACTGGAATGGGGTGCATAGTAATATTCGTAGTTAGCATCGCTTGACAGCCTCTCATGACAGGGTCGTGACAGGTTTCGGCTATTTCTGGAGCATTCTATGCTTGCATTACTGGGCCCGGCGGCAACTATGTTAGCTATGTCACTTGAGCGCTGGTTTCCTAGTCTGTAACCGGTGCTCTGCCGCTGTCTGTAATCTATACCGCGAACCGCCACCTCATTTGGGAGCTAGACGCCACATGTCATTTACATAGCAGCAGTCTTCTTCTTGCCCACCCGCCAGTTGATCACGCGGGCTGTGTTGACCTCCATGGTGGTAATATTCTCGCGCAGAAACTCGAGATCCTCCCGACACGCCGCCAGGTTCTTGTTGGCACTCTCCAGGCGCTCAGACAGCATGCTGATGGCCTCGTCCACGGGGTACTCGAGCATGACGTTGGCTCCCAGCCACAGAAACACCTTGTCTGTGGGGGGAATGTCGGCCTCGGCGTACACGGTGTCATTGAGCTCGTAACGGGCGCGCATCGTATCTTCGCGCCCAGCAATCAATTTGGCAGCCTCAAGGCTCTTGGTGATGTCGGGGATTTTATCGTTCAGCCCGGTGATGCGGCTGTTGGTCGCGGCCTCCATGAACTGATATTTTTGCGTCATCTCCTGAAGCTTGCCCAGCAGCTCGGTGGCATCCTCCTCGGTACTTGCGTACTCATCGACGCTGTCCAGGAACGGGGCCTGCGGAATGCCCCGAGGATTGGTGTGCGCGGGCGCGGGCAATGCTTTCATGGCCCTTGCTCGGTCAGCTTTGGTCTTCGACTGCCCGTGGAGCTGGACCGGCTCCAGGCGCCGGTGACTCAGCACACGGTCTGGGGGGTAGGGCGCGGGGCTGCGGCCGCAAACCGTCCCGCGCAGACCACTCAACTCTCTCGCGGCAGCGTGGAAACTCACCACTCGACATGGCCGTGGATCATTTCAGCAAACCGCACACCCGCGGCAGCCACCGCACTGCGCCTGCGTCCGAGAACCCGTACTTGGCGCTCCTCGTCAAGCTGTACCGGTTTTTGGCTCGCCGCACGGACTCCGGCTTCAACAAGGTCGTCCTCAAGTCACTGTTCCTGTCCAAGACCAACCGCCCCCCCGTGTCTTTGAGCCGCATTGCCCGCGCTGCGGCCCAGCCTGGCGCTGACGCCAAGACTGTTGTCGTTGTTGGCACCGTCACCGACGACGTCCGTCTCCTCGACGCTCCCAAGGTCAAGGTGGCTGCCCTCCGCTTCACGGACGGCGCCCGCGCCCGCATCCAGCAGGCCGGTGGCGAGACCATTACTCTTGACGAGCTGGCCCGCCGTGCCCCCACTGGCCAGAACACCCTGCTGATCCGCGGTCCTCGCAACGCCCGTGACGCCGTCCGCCACTTTGGCTTCGGTCCCCACAAGCACAAGGCTCCCCGCATCATGTCCAAGGGCCGCAAGTTCGAGCGTGCCCGTGGCCGCCGGAAGTCTCGCGCCTTCAAGGTCTAATCCGTCTGCCTGTAGAGATCTAGCCGGTTGGTATCGGCTGTATGCCGTGATATGTATCTAACATAATGCACTAAAATTCACTTTGCACTTTGCGTGGCTGCGCCTGGGTTTCGTGGGCTACCTGGCTGCGGCTAAAAATATGTTACGGTCATGCCCATGGTGATGGCCTGGCGGGCCGACGATATTAACCAGGTGGTGATTTGTCTTGCCCGCAGCCGCACGTGCCTGTTTGTGGCCGCTGTCATTAGCAGCAGGACAACGAGCAGGAGGTTGATGATACTTTGCTTGCCCAGGCCCTTGAGCCAGTGCCGCCAGTACTCCGAGATGCTGTGCGGCCGATGCAGGCCCCGTGGCAGTCGCAAAGGATCCAGCGAGCTAGACTTTCGCCGATGTGTGAGGGCCTGGGCGTGTGTCTGGAGAGCCTGGTCTGCTGCCGGCGATCTAGGCACCGACTGCCCTTGTTCGGGCACCGACGACACAGCAATCGCATCGTTAACGCGCTGCTCCTCTGTTCTCAGCTGCTCTGCCAATTGATCCTGTGCGGCCTCTTTCTTGGCGTCCAATTGGGTCGACACTGTGTGCTTGGTGGCAGCATCGAGAACCGAGCAGTTCGCTGCAAACTCCTTAGCGTAGCTGAACTCCCCGGTCTCGGGCAGCAGGTCGCGAACGAATACCAACACGAGACTGCGATAAGCCGCCTGAGCTGAAGGGGCTATCTCGTGGAACGCATTGGTGTCAAAGTGCGAAAGATACTGCTCCGCGGCCTTGGTAGCAGCTGCAGGGTTCCCCTTATGCTTGACCATGGCGTTGATGGTCTGCAGCATCACCTGTGGCGGCACTGCAGCCAAACTATCATCGAATGCCAACTGGAGCTCTTTCCAGAACGTCCCGTCGGCTATTTTGGAGCTCAATGTGCGGCGGCTCTCTCTGGACCACTCCTCATTGTCGCTGAACGCTGTGTCGCACAAAGTGATGTACAAGAGCCATGCCTTAGTGCGGGTGGCTGCAGAAAGCTGACCGCTAGATACTAACTGCTGGGACTTGTTGATGATAGGACTTAGAAACTCTACGCTGCCTTCGAAGTCCTTGGTGATGAACCGTTTGGCTGCCGCATTATACGAGTCGGTGGCCAACGACCGAACGGAAGTGGTCGCCTCCATTGCGCTGGCCATATCTCCGAGGCGTCCAGACGGATCCAAGTCGGTGCGCACACTGTGGGGTAAGACAGAGATTGGACTGCCGCCTCTCCCACATCCGAGGCAAGGGTCGCTGTATAAGCACACACCTGTTCTTATCTCAGCCCGACGCTACGATACGCTACGATGGTTTATCGGTGTGAGCCAGGGCTTAGGGCTTTTCGTGCATGGGCCGAGCTGACCCACTCTGCCAAAGACGGGGGCTCCGTATCCATCCACAATGGTTGAGAAGAACGTCACCCTTGGTCTGCAGACCCGCGAGGGCGAGCTCGTGTTCGGCGTTGCTCGTATCTTTGCCTCTTTCAACGACACATTCGTCCACGTCACAGATCTCACTGGTCGCGAGACCATCTCTCGTGTTACCGGTGGTATGAAGGTCAAGGCTGACCACGACGAGTCTTCTCCCTACGCTGCCATGCTTGCCGCACAGGACGTTGCCGTCAAGTGCAAGGATGTCGGCATCAACGCCCTCCACTTTAAGATCCGTGCCACCGGTGGTACTGGCCCTAAAACCCCTGGCCCGGGTGCTCAAGCCGCTCTCCGCGCCCTCGCCCGCTCGGGTCTCCGTATTGGCCGCATCGAGGACGTCACTCCCATTCCCTCTGATTCTACTCGTCGCAAGGGTGGTCGTCGTGGTCGCCGTCTTTGAGCAGCTGGCCTCTTGGCTTTGGTGTTGCCTGCCCAAAAATTATTACATTATTGCTAATAGGTAGCTAGCAAGCGTGAGCATATCTCTCTTACATTAGATGAAGCTGAAGCTGCCCTGGTTTATTCTGATGCTCTTGCATTCTATGAAAGCTGTCAATTTCTTGTAGTGCCCGAGTATTAGTGAAACTGCGGTTATTCAGTGCTGAGAAAGCCCCTAGCGCGGTGCAGGCAAATTTAAAATATTTGAAACGATGGGCTTTATGAGATGGGTAAACAAAGCCAGTGCGAGCGGATTGTGTGAGATCCACCCGCAATCGGGCCAGGGCGTCAGAAGAAATTAGCTATCCGGTCTGAAGCCTCTGCAAAGACTAACTTTATATTCTAGGTGTGATGTAAATTAATGAAAGCGGTACGGTTTGTTAAGTAAAAGAATACTCTTACGTCAAATGTGGTAGTTGATTAGTATTGTGGCAGCGACTTAAACTAATTATATCAATACTAGTGACGATAATGGCCTCCTACCGAGAGTTCCAATTGACGGCGATCCATTTCGGAGAGCTACATTTTCAGCACGGTTGACTGGGGTCACACGAGCATATGAAAGTCAGTGTCAGGCTTCACACTGTGATGCAGCTTAACTTTAGACCATCATTGCGTAGCAAACATAGTAGACGTCAGAAAAGGAAAGTACCTAGTGATAGGCCGATTGGGTATATAGGAGCAGTCAGTAGCAATCAACAACTGACTATGTATTAGCGGCAAAGGATATGGGTGTATCAACGCGATGCCGTCCTATAGATGGTCCTGTAGTTGGTTAACACGGGTTTGACACACCAGATAAGTACTCTAAAAAGCTTGATAGTTCTTTGAGGGGAAGGACCTCCCATCAGCAAATCATTCGGCTAGCGTGTGGCTATGACTGGAGCTGCGATACTATGCATTATCAAGACTTGTCGATATAATTTATTTTGTAACTGCTATCTTGCTTGAGAAAAATTAAATGGCTATTTACTGGTAGTTGGTCGCAGCCCTTCACGTATATTAGCTCTTCTTGAAGTAACTAAGGCTTAGTTTTTTGCAACAACAGCCACGGGTTGATATGAACGATTGGCAATCCAAATCCGGAACGCAGAGCGCGCATCATGATCATTGATTTGATATGGCTGAATTTTGGTACAAGTCTAGGGACAAGATGTCTTCAGAGGTACCTAACCCACGGCGCGATACTTCCGAATCAGGCAATTCCTTCTGTACACTAGCGCATTACCCAGCGGCGCATTCATTTCGAATTACCTCTACCAACCAGTCTCTTTTGCGTTAGCGACCCCGCTAACACCAAAGGAGCTCGGAATGCAGAGCCCACTTACAAGGTCTATAACCAAAATTACCACTACCAGCCAGTCTCTTTTGTCGTCAGCGACCCCGCTAACACCAAAAGAGCTCTGAAGGCAGAGCCTACATACAGGATCTATATACCAACATTGGCGCTCGCGCCTAGAGAACTCTGAACGCAGAGTCTCTATAAGGTACTATCTATCAAAATTGTCGGGTGCTCCAGACTCAGTCCGTCTTTCGCAGCCCTGGGGTTGTATGAGGGAGACTCAACGGGGGGTGACAAGATATATATAGTTGTTGGTAAGTTACCCTCCCGTTACCCTACTCTGGATGCATTGTTACCGGTTTGGGAACGGTAGGATGCAGGGGTTCGAGTGGGGCTAGGGGGTAGTCGAATGAGGCTGCCTTATCGATACGGCGGCGCATCACATTAGGCACACAGGGACATCACTTCCGGAGCTGGACGGGCACGTTTTGGACGGGAGGCTCCTCTGAAACCGGTTTTGGGTGTATTTTGATTGATGTTGACACGCGTTAAATTGATGTTGACACGTGTTCAGGCAGGGGTTCTAGAGAGTATTGAGGCCCACACGTACAAGTGCATTAGAGTTGCTAGACTCATAACAGATAACATCGTATACTTCCCAAGCAAATTGGGGTTGTCCGTCTTTAGGCGCCTCTTCGTATTCCTGTTTTCGGCGTGTTAGGCACCTGTTTAAGGCCAGGGGGTTCTAGCTCAGTGAAAAGCACATACGCCTTGACCTTACAACTTTTAAAGGCATCCTTGACTTTCCACAAGCCCCGCACAGCTTCTATGGGAATTGCAACTTCTTTTCCAAAAAAAATGTTCATCCTTGATCGACACCCCACACGGGACTCGAACCCGCAGTCTCCCGCTTAGGAGGCGGATGCCTTAACCATTTGGCCAATGGGGCTTCAACTAGGCTAAACGTTGTATTTTGGGAAATTGAGATGATTAAGGTACCACAATGAGAGTAAGTGCTACATAAAGGTAGCCATTATGAGAAGCCGTCGTCGCTTCACGAAAAGCGGTAAATACGACTGTACGCTTATTACAACCTATTCAATTTTAATTTGAATAAAACTCTAATCATAAGCTGCAGAGATCAAAATGGCCACACGTCCACTTGACTGTGCTACGCAAAAAATATGATGACAAGGACGAGATTCGAACTCGCGCATCCGGAGATATCAGGGATCGTATTCTAGGGTGAACCTAAACCTGACGCCTTAGACCGCTCGGCCACCTTGCCTTAATTTGTCAAATTGAGTGTTTCTCTGCACGGCACTGCGACGTAGTTGGAATTTCGGCCGAAGATAAGTTATAAGCATTTAGCCCCATAAACCAGACATTGAGATACCGTTTTCAGTAGTACGAAGATGTGACGCTCACTCTCAAACTGCAGGTCAACAGACCACGTTGGATCTCGCGCGTCGTCGATGTCTTAGCTATCAGAACTGCTTAGGCAACCAACGTCGTCTGGGGACCCAAATGGCAGAGGATACGTTGCACCGGAGTGCGCGGGGAACTGGACAGGGCGCTTCCCCCCGCTACGAGTTTGTGGTAGATGACCCTGACACGGACTCGGCCGAAGATGCGCACCCCAAGTTCGGGAACCGCCGGCACCGGCGGAGGGCCCGTCATGAGCAGCGCGTGCTGAGCCTGTTCGTCGGGATCCTGCTCGTTCTCGGTATATTTATCATTGGTGCGATCATTGTGTCGAACAGCGGTGGGGAATCGCGCGACGCTGGCGCGGCAGCTCCTACGGGGACATTTGGTGAGGGAGAGTTCAATATCCAGCAAAATTGGGGCGCGTACTCACCATACTTTGACAGCGGTGTGCCATTCGATGGTATTTCACCGCTGGCACTAGCAGACGAGTACACACTTCCTGAGAAGTGCACCTATCGCCAGGTCCACGTTCTGCACCGTCATGGCGACAGATACCCTGCCGGAGGCACGTTTGACAAGATGCACAAAGTGGCAGAGAAACTGCAGAACATGGACAAGCTTCCGTCTGACTCGCTCGGGTGGCTTGCGGGCTGGAACTTTACGTTGGGCAAGGATATCCTGGTCCCGCGCGGTGTAGGCGCCCTTTTCGAGAGCGGCGCCCGGTTCTGGGGAACCCACGGCCGGCTACTCTACAATTCGTCGGACGTGACGTTCTGGCACCCGGACGTCAACGTGTTTGAGAACGGGACGGCACGCCCCAAGCCTGTGCTGAGGGCCACCACACAGTACCGCATTGAAGACTCTGCCCGCGCTTGGGCGGCCGGGTTTTTTGGCGAGTTTGGTCGACCGTCCACGAGCAAGTTCAGCGAACAATACGAACTGGTGCTCCAGGACGAAGTAAATGGCAACAACAACTCGCTGGCGGGGTTCTTTGGTTGCCCGAACAACTGGAAGATCCAGGAGGGGAAGCACGACAATGGCAAAAAGTTCAAGAAGAAGTGGGTCAAACTGTACCTCGAGGATGCGGCCAAGCGTCTTCAGGATGCGCTGCCCGGGTATGATAATTTCTCGGCGGAGGATGCTCTCGTGTTCCAGGACTTGTGCGCGTTCGAGACTGTGGCCTACGGCAAGTCGGCGTTCTGCCAGCTTTTCACAAAGACAGAGTGGCGTGGATTCGAGTACCACTTTGATCTAGGGTTCTATGGCGAGAGCGGCTGGGGATCGCTCACTGGTCCGGCTACCGGGCTTCCGTGGTTAACTGAGCTGCACTCGCGATTGACCAACAAGCTCCTCACCGAACCCGTAAATGGTGTGAACGTCACGCTTGACAGCAATCCCAACACGTTTCCTTTGGACCAGCCGTTCTATGCCGACTTTTCGCATGACACGGTTATTTTCGCGATTCTCAGCGCCATGCAGCTCGATATCGTCAAGGAAGAGCTATCGCCGAAGAAAATCAAGGTGCCGCGGCAACTGATTATCTCGCGCCTTACGCCGTTTGGGGCCCGTATGTACGTCGAGGTCATCGGCTGCGAGGACCACGACTTTGCCCGCGTCAAGCTGAATGACAGGGTCGTCCCATTGACGGGCCTCAAATATTGCCCAGAGAACAAAAACGGTCTCTGTCCCCTTTCAGACTTTGTAAAAAGTCTTGAATACAGTCTTACTGCGGTGAACTTTGATGAGGTGTGCTACGGTGATAAGCAGCTGTCAGCGCCGGTGGACGACGATGTCGAAGACGCGGCCAGTGAAGCACAATAGCCTCGCAGAAACAAGTCGTAAGAGTCGCGGGACCAGTAAATAGGAATATATATATGTATTAATTGTTCAACTATTAGTATCGGCTAGTCGTGCTAGCAAACCTAGTTGTCGTCGTGGCCATTGAGGATGCGAAGCAGGTTCAAAAACAGGTTGATGATGTCAAGATACAGTGAGATAGCGGCTGCGACCTCGTCGTCGGGGTGGAACTTTGTGAGAATGAGCTGGGTGTCGACGAGAATATACCCGGAGAAAATAGTGACGGCAATGAATGAGTAGGCCAGCTCCACGGACGAGGACGGGAAGAACATGGCCACAAAGCCAAAGCCGATGAGCCCGAATAGGGCAGCACCAAGGTATGGGACCCAGCTCGTCAAGTCGTACTTTGTCTGCAACGCCACGACCGACAGGCCAGCAAATATCACGGCGGTGACCACGAGTGTATCGACTACAACCCGGGTATCGTATGTCGATGAAATCACGCCTACAACGTAACCCTCAAGAACGGTAAATAGACCGAGGAATACAAGATTCAGCGGGAAGCTGCGGCGCTTCCACATGGCCAGCAGCATTGTGCCCATGGCACCAAACAAGGCAACAAACATTGCCCACGGATTGGCCATTGCCCACATCCGGACGCCAGTGTTGCCGATAATCACGGCGGAAATCGCCACCGTGATGGCCAGTTGGGCCACCAAGATGGTGTAGACTCGCTGCATAAACCGGTGCCTGATGTCGACGGCGCATTCAGCCACGACATCCGACCACTTGAAATCGTCCGGCAGGTTGTCGTTTTCGGTTCGGGGACCCGACTCGGGCTCCAACAATGGCTCGGAGTACGCGGGAGGCGGTTGGCTCATGTCAAGTTGCTGACTTTGGCTGACTGTTCCAGAATATAGGGAAAAGGAAAAGTCGGTTGCCTGGGGTTAGTGAGTAAGTTGAAGTGCCTGTCCAGTTCAAGCTGCAGCAAGATCGGGACGTTTCTTACGGCAAAGGATTCAAAGCATTCAATTGATCTAGGCTCGATGGTTGGCTTAGGTCGAGTAAGATAAAAAATGGCGCGAGGAAGGTCACGCTGTTGTGATACGCTGCTGTGACACACTGCTTCGCGCAATTGGTGTCACAAAGTTGGGTGTCTCTACAGAATGTCACAGTGCATCACAGTTCCTCACAGACCATCACAGTGCACCACAATGCCTCACAGCCTGTTGTCCACAACATCGCAGCCGCCTCCAAACCGCTACAGATTTAATGGTCACTCCTGACGACTTTGAACAAGCAGTCCAGCGACAGCCTCGCGCACGTCGCCAACCTGCTCAAGCACGGCGGCATGACGGGGTTCCTGTTCCTGGACTCCATAACCTGGCTGAACTGCACCGGCATCTACAATTTGTCCCCCCCCAGGTGGCACTTTGCTCAATAAGCTTTCTTACCAGTCCTGGCTCATTGATATTTTGGCGTCGTTTGCCCAAGGCGCTTATACCTGACGCTAAGGAAAGATCACTCGTGCAGAAAACGAGAACAATTTTACCAAATATAGGTTTCTTAGTTTATTTTTATTTTTCCTCAATTTATATTAATATAAAATTTATCCCTATATACTTAATAGAGATATAATAATAAAAAGTATAATGCTAAAAAGACTCGAGTGCCCTGAAGAAAGTCTTCGTTGCGAAGGACGCGTCTTCTGTGGTGATTCTCAATGCCCTCGATGCTCTCATCCCTGCCTCCGCCCTTGGTCTTGTCCATGCTGATGACGACCTTGTTGGGCTTGCCGGCACCATCACCTCGTACCCCGGTTTGGGTGCGATCTGGTAGACGCACGGTACTTTCGTTCAATCTGGTACATGCAGAATGAGTTGGGAGATGCAAAATGTATCAGTACTAATACCGTCTGCTAGTCTCTAGCAGACTATTCTATATTAGTCTAGCAAGTATTCTATATTCGTCTAGCAGAGTATCCTACATTCGTGGGTCAGAGGGAAGCGCTCTATTACCTGCCACCTCACCAAACGGATAGTCGGTCTAACCGTGCTCTATCGGGGCCTTACACAATCCCAGTAAAACGTGGGGCGGTTATACGGGGTAAACTTAGAGTTGTCTTTGATCTTCTGCACCAGATCGGGGTTCGAGATAAAGCAGTGGCCCAAGGCCGGAATTGTACGATCATCGATATCGGCAACCTCTCGGGCAATCGGTGCCAGCGCACCTGAACGTAGGAGGATGCCGCTCCACAGCTTGAGAATGAAGTCGTTCTTGCTGAGCTGCCCGCCCTCAAGATCCAAATTGCCATTTACACGCTCTTCAACAAGATGAATGTATGCAAGTTTCTTCCCGGCTTTAGCCGCTTCTCCAGCTCGGAGACAAGGTAAGTATACGTAGGGATGGTGACTCGTCAAAGTGGACGTTACCAAAGGTTCCCCACGGAGACAGGCGAATACCCACGCGCTCCGCACCCACAGCCTCAATCAAAGCATCTACAGTCTCCAACGTGAAGCGCGCTTTGTTTTCGATTGATCCACCGTACTCATCGGTGCGCTTGTTGGTATTATCATGCAAAAACTGGTCGGAAAGATATCCGTTGGCATTGTGGAGTTCTACACCATCAGCACGGGCAGCAATGGCATTTTTTGCAGCAAGGACATGCCACTGCACATACTGCTTGATTTCATCAACAGACAGAGCCTTGGGTACTGGAGCACCTTCTTCATTCGGTAATGGCACATGGCCAAATCATGCACAAGCCGACTAAACCTGCATGACGTCTGCAAGACCGGCATGACGATTGCATTCTTCCGTTGCCGAGGGGGATTGCGAATCATTGTCACAAAATGTCTGGAAGATAATCGACAGTGCTGTGTGTATCCTGGCATAGCCGTGCTCTTCACTAAATATGCGGGAAGCAAGACTCAAAGAGCTCGAGGGTGTATCGAGTTCAAAGTAGCCGTACCGCTGCAAGCTGAGTAAAGGAACGCAATCGAATACTCAGCCCTATTAGGTGCGGCTCGAATTACATCTACTAGAGATTACATAGAGCTTCTACCTTGGACAACAGGTTTGCCACCAACGAAATTTGTAGGATATTGGACCGGACAGAGGTTCAGCATGGGTCTAGACATCGAAATAAATACGGAACACCGCTAGCGTTACTATAGTTCTAATTAGTTGTGGAGGCGCTTCTCATACGAGTGCAGCGAGTGTACGCCACCCTCGAGCTGCGCAGACGCAGTACGGTACTCGAAGCGCACCGTGCCGGCCTCCACGCCGTCACGCAGATCCTTGAGGCTGCGTACACCGACGTCCTGAAGACCGTGCTGGAGCCCAGACATCAGGTAGGGCACAAACTTGGTGATGGAGCCGCGGTCGACGACAGCGCCAGACACACCTTGGGCCACCAAAACCGAGTCGGCCTCGCTAAAGTAGCGCGAGGTCGCTGCGTTGGCGTCGCTGCCGGTCTGGAGCATGGCATCGATCGAGCCCATCCCGCGGTACGTCTTGAGACGCTTGCCGTCGCGGTAAAAGTAGTCACCGGGGGCCTCAGCTGTGCCGGCAAGAAGCGAGCCCATCATGACCGTAGACGCGCCGAGAGCGAGTGCCTTGGTGATGTGGCCAATGTTCTGGATGCCGCCGTCAGCAGCACAGGGCACGCCAAACTTGTTGGCAAACTCGCACACTGAGCGCACAGCAGTGGCCTGGGGACGACCCACGGCCATGACCTCCTGCGTGATACAGATGGAGCCCGAGCCCATACCGATGCGCAGTCCATCAGCACCGTCGGCGATAAGCTGGGCCGCCTGCTCGCGCGTGACTACGTTGCCGGCCAGCACGTCGAGGTCGGGGTACTTGGACTTGATATGACGGATCATCTCGCTCTGGAACATGGAGTTGCCCTGAGACGAGTCGAGCACAACCAGGTCGAGACCGGCCGCAACCAGCTTGTCCAAGCGCTCGCGGTCGCCATGGTGGGTGCCGATGGCCGCACCGCACATGAGCTGCTTCGAGTCCTTGGACTTGGAGGCCAGCGGGTAGTTGTGGTTCTTCTTGAGGTCGGTACGCGACAGCAAGGCCACCAGGCACCCCGCCTGGTCAACAATGGGCAGCTTGCCCTTTTTGCTCTCCCGCAGGATGCGGTTGCCCTCGGCGAGGTTGACGCCCTGCTTGGCGGTGATGAGGCCGCGGGTCATGACCTCGGACACGGGCGTGGAGTCGTCGTCGTGGAACTGCACGTCGCGCGACGTGAGCATGCCCACCAGCTTTCCATGCATGCGACCGTTTTCTAGTTAGTACTGATCAGGGCAAAAGTTTGTCAACAAGACGTTACGTCTTTGCTGCAGAACGAAAGTTATGATTGCAAGCATCATTTGGGTACTTACCTGTGACGGGGAAGCCTGCAAACCCCAGCTCGGAGGACAGGCGCTTGGCCTCGCCGACTGTTAGCGTCGGCGCAATGACAATGGGGTCCGAGATGAAGCCGTTCTCGTACTTCTTGACCTTGCGCACCATGGCGGCCTGCTCGTCGGGCGTGCAGTTGTGGTGGATGATCCCCAGGCCGCCCAACAGCGCCATGTGGATCGCCATGTCCGCTTCGGTCACCGTGTCCATCGGCGACGACAGCAGCGGCAGCTTGAGCGAGATCCGCTTGGTCACCTTGGTGTCGAGGCCCACGGCGCTGGACGGGAAGTCGATGCGCCCCGGCAGCATCAGCATGTCATTGTAGGTCAGGCCACCGTGCGCGCGCGAGTCCATGAGTTCATTGACACTCAGGCCGTCCCGCTCGGGGTACGTCTTGAGTGCCGCCAGCGCCTCGCTGCATTTCTGGGTCATTGTGAATGCCAAAACCTGGTCCTGGAAAATTTCTGCCAAATCTGCGAGTCACGTGGCACCTGACTCAGGCGTGACGCACCGGAGCCTTGGACGGCCTAGACGTTGGGCGCTGGCAGACATGGAATGGGCGCAGGAGCACCGGCACGACGAGCTGCGCAAGCGGCTGCGCGAGACGGAGGACCTGAACGAGCTGATGGCGGTGCGGATCGAGCGCACGAAGCGCATGGTGCAGCGGGCCCGGCTGGAACGGGCGCTGCTGCTGGAACGGCTGGCCCAGGCCACGCGGGTCGCGCACGCCGACGAGGTTGAGTCGCCGCCGGCGTCGCCGCTGCTGCCCGAGGCAGGTGCGGTTGAGGGTGAGCGGCGCGACGAGCCGCGGCGGCGTTCTGCACCGCGGGACCCGCGCCTGCCCAAGCGCCCGCAGAACGCCTATATCATATTCTGCGAGGCCGAGCGCGAGAACGTGCGCCAGGAGCTGGCTGAAAAGGAGGGCGCAGAGGTTCCCGATATGACGCGGGCCATGGCCGAGGCATGGAAGGCGCTGGGAGTCAAGGGCCGCAAGCGCTACAACGAGCTGTACCGAGAGGACCGTCTGCGCTACATTCGCGAGATGGTGGCGTTCCCGTCTGCAGGACTGTCCGCGACGGATCAGAAGGAGAAGCAGCGCGCAGTCAAGCAGCTTCGCGACTGGGAGAACAAGAGCCGGACCGCGGGCGAGGACGCGGAGGGCGAGCCCGACGAGTCTGACTATTCGCTGGCGGGGGATGCCGACGATGCTACCGAAGACGAAGGCAAGATCAAGCCGGAAGCGTCGGCTGGAGTGGCAGGACCACACCTACTGAGCGAGGGGCCCAGCGAGATGGAACACGAGCCGCCGAGCGAGATAGACCAAGAGCCACCAAGTGAGGCCTATGAGGAGCCTGCCAGCGAGGCCGCCAGCGAAGCGCCTGAGGGAGCGTAAACAGCCGGACAGGCAAGTGCTCGAGGCGCAGCCAAAAGATATGTAAAGCGCCATCTATCTTGTGACACACTGCTCCCAAGTCCAAGCTTTGTATGTTACTGTCTTGACTACAGAAAATGACTCCAAATTAGTTAGACAGCCAAGGACAGCCGAGGCAGAGGCCGCGAAAACAGCCAAAAACAACCGAGCCCGAGGCCGCAGAAACAGCCTATCAACAGCCAATGACAACCGAGCCAGCGGCCGCAGAAACAGCCAAGGACAACCGGGTCCGAGCCCGCAGAAACAACCAAGGACAACCGAGTCAGAGGCCACAAAGAATTAGCAAGGACAACCGAGCCAGAGGCCGCGAAAACAGCCAAGAACAACCGAGCCCGAGGCCACCAAAACTAACCTGCCAGAGGTCGCACAACCGATAGCGGCACGAGTCCTGAAAATTGCCGCTTCCGCGTTACTTGTGCTACATATTTAAGTCATCATATGCGGTAAATATATTAATGCCCTACTGTGGGACAAAGCTGATCAGCTCAATTACCGTGTTGTGCAGGCGCAGCGCTGCCGCGGCAAATACGAGCCGGTCCTCGCTCATGGAGAAACCCCAGATATTCTCAAACTGGTACCCTAGCGTCCGAATCAGGTGTCCGTTGTCGACGCTCCAGACGTGGATCTGGCCGTCTGGCCCGCCAGACACGATCCGCTCACCGTCGAATTGAAGACACGACACGGCCTTGTCGTGGGCCGCGATGCGATGCACACACCGGTTCGTGTGCAGATCCCACACGCGGATGGAGCTGTCATAGGAGCCCGAGACCAGCGTCGCGCCCTTGAGTTGCAGCGACCCGATCAGCGACAGGTGACCTGACAGCACCGCCGTGCAGAGCCCTGTGCGCAGGCTCCAGATCCGGATGTGCATGTCAACAGAACCCGTGGCAACCGTGTCACCCTCGACGGCGAGCGAGTGGATAGCCGCCTCGTGGCCGTTTAGAATGTGCACTAGTTCACCGGTTTCAATGTTCCACACCCGGGCCGTGCCGTCGTACGAGGCAGAGACGCACAGATCGCCTTCGGCATGGAGCGCCCGCACGGTCAGCTTGTGACCCTCGAGGACGTGCAAACAAGTGCCCGCCTCGAGGTCCCACACGCGAATGTTCGAATCGCGGGCGCCCGAGAGGGCTATACGGGAGCTGGCCATGGCCAGACACCGCACGGTGCTCGAGTGCCCGCGCAGAATCCGCGTGCACACGCCGTTCTTGAGGTCCCACACGCGGATGTCGCGGTCGCAGCCGCCGCTGACCAGGGTATTGCCCCACAGCGCCAGCGCCCACACGCCCATGACGTGCCCAAACAGGGAGCTGAGAAGGCGGCCGTTCAGCGCAAAAACCAGGATGCGCGAGTTGTTTAGCGCAACTACAATGTAATCGCCGCGCATCAGCACCGTGGTGACAATGACCTCTTCGGAGTTGCGCAGCACGTAGCGAGCAGCGATGCGGCCGCCGCTTTGCCACGCCGAGTTCAGCAGATACTGCTGGCGAAAGTGCGTGCGGTACGACGTGGGTGCCGCAGTCTCGACGGCGGACGGGTCAAACACCATATCCTCGAGGTTCTTGAGCGTGGCAGTCACGTTCGAGTGCTCCTGCACGTTGCCCAGATACGCGCGCCGCGGGTGTGCCGAGCCAGCAGCACTCAGGCGGCGGTAGTGGTGGGCCGAGCACAGCCGCTTCCAGGTGCTGTCGTCGCTCAGGAGCAGGTACCACAGCTTGCTCACCTGGGACGCCGCAGCCAGCGACTGCGGGTCTGTGATGTAGGCTAGGATGCGCAGCGAAATCTCGGTGGGCAGTATGCGGAAGGGGTCGTGGCGTATCATGGGCTCGACGTAGTTGGTCGTTTCGACGAGCACCTCGCGCGACGACATGCCCAGCAGCTCTTTGAGCAGCAGCATCCGCTGGGCGTCGTCCATGTCGGCGTACGCCTGCACGACCCGCTGCACAGACATGGCGCTAGACAGCACGTCGGCGCCCAGAGGGACGTGGTCGCCCTTGGCCACGCGCACGGACGGAATTGGCGACGGCGCCGGCGACACCGGTACCATGGCCCCCGACAGCCCGGGGTGCCCACGGCCGCGGCGCCCCAGCGACTCGGGAGAGGACATTTTCGGTTGCGTTGTCCGATGGCAGCCTCGTCTATCACCTGGTGCGGGTGGTGACAGGTCAGAACTAATTTCGCTAAAAGCTAATTAACTTGCAGCCAGAGTCTTAGTGTGCATGTATGCTGCCTAAGGAGGGGCACAGCGAGGCGCCGCACCGCCGCTGCGGCGCCGGGCGAAGCCGGAGATTCTTCGGACACCTGCGCCAGGTAAAGTGCTCCAGGACCTGGTTTGGCGATTGTCGGGCGCTTTTTGCCCGTGCTTCCGCGCTCCCCGTTGCCAGCCGCCGGGCCAGCCCCGGGTGAGTCAGCCGGCGCCAAATTCGACTTTGTCGTCAAAGCCAAATTCTCCACCGCCGCCCGGCGCGCCAACATTGCTAGACCTGTTGTACATAGGCTGATGATATTCAGCACAGGCCACATTACCGGGCAGGCCCCGAATACCATGCTGCCGCAGGCCCTCGAGCACCTGCGGGCCCGCGACCCGGCGCCCGCCGTTCCCGCAGAACACACATTTCCCGAGGAGAAGACGGTCAAAGTATTTGTGGGACCTGGGCGCCAGGACCCGCGCGAGTTGGAACCACTGCTCCCTGCTGGGTCGCGGGTCATCGTGTCGATCGGCCTCGAGTTCAACGACGACACCCCGCTCACCGCGGCCCAGGTCGACACCATGGGTGCGGTGCTGTCGACTGCGGCTGCGCGAGGGTGCACGGTTGGCGTCGCGGACATGTCTGCGGTGCGACTCAAGCAAGCACAGGCGGCCCTTGCACCGCTGGCGGTCAGCGTTGACCAGATCGATGCCACCGAGTGCTGTGCGCTGCCGCCAGACATCCTGGGGCTCGCCAAGCACACGGGGGTCGAGTTGCTGGCCCATCACGATCCTCTCCAGGTGTTGAGTGCGGACCAGGCCGCGCAGCTCGCGCGCACGACGGGACACTCTGTGGACAAATGGTCATATCTGGTGCGCATTGTGTGCGCCTTCAACGAGCGCAAGGTGCTGGCCGGGACCGAGTACATCCTGGTCGTGGAGAACGAAAATTAGCGGTTGCCGCTATGTGAGATTATTAGTTATGCATCCATAGGGGCTGACGTGCCCAATAAATCAGTACCGAGCCTAGGCCAAGCGGTGCGTCGTGGAAAACGAATATTGGCGGTGGCCGCTGTTGTGAGAATTATTAGTTATGTATCCATACGGGCTGACGGGCCCAATAAATCAGTACCGAGGCCAGGCTAAGCGGTTGCGGTTGCTACGGCAGGCTAAGCGGTGCGTAATAAACAGTACGATGGATGCTATTCCGATGCAATAATGTCGACGGCAACGTTGACCAGCGCTACAATGATCTCCGCCGCGATCAGCACAATGACAATTATCTCTAGGTACTCGCCATGCACATGCCCCAGCTGCTCCTTGAGCATCTGCAGCAGGTCCGAAATCACCTCCAGCCGCGCGTTCAGGAGCGCAACCCGCTGGTTGATCTCCAGGTACCCGCGCGTCGCCTGATAAATGGGCTCCAGCTGCGGCTCGGCCCACATCAACTCGGGCGAGTCCAGCACCGAGCCGTGGAGATTGATGTTGATGCGCAAGATGAACAGCTCGCCGATGCTCTTCATGATGTCTTTGCGCGACATGTTGATTTTCCCGGTGTCGGCAATCTCCTGCGGAAAGTCCTGCGTGTCGTTGATGGTGTTGTCGACCAGCTCCTCGAACAGCGAGATCTTGGCCGACTGCGCTATGGCGTGCGAGATGCTCAGCTTCGTCATGTAGTTGTGGTCCCGCAGCGAGAAAAAGTCGTTGTAGATGCGCGGCTGGTAGCTCTGCGTGATGTAGTAGTTGAACTCCTCCACCTGCACGTCCTCGTCGGCCAGCTTCTCCCGCTCGAACCGCGCCAGCTCATCCAGAAACCGCTGCTCCTCATGCTGGTGGAAGCCCCAGATCACCACCACGCCGTACGAGAAAATAAAAACGTCTCCGCGCCGGTAGCTGGCGTCTATCTCTCCGCCCTCGTCGTGCAGCCGCGTCGGCACCTCCCGCTCCTCCTCGCCGTCCCGCTTGTATGTGTAGCATGTGTAGAGGCACTCGTCGATGATCCGCGGCTCAGCATTGTGCGCTTGGCGGTCGTCCAAATACCGCGACAGCTCGGCCAGCTTGTAGGAGCCGGCCGTGCAGTAAGCCGTGACCCGGGGCAGCAGTTTGCGGTGGGCCTTGCCCAGCCGCTCCGCGTCCTTGCGCGCCACTGTATCCTTGATCCGCGCAATTTGCGAGTACACCTCCTCGGACACCTCCTCCGCTGCGTCCTGCTCCCCGGGGTCCGGCAGCAGCTTCAGTTTTTGGTTGGTGTAAGACGTACGCTGCGGCCCGAGCCGGCCCCGCGTGGGTCCCCGCGACATTGCGGCTCCTTTTCCCGGCGCCCGCGTGCTGCCCGTCGACAGGAGCGGCGTCGATTCCGACATGGCTCCAACTGCGTCTCGTCTTTCAGCGCTCGGCTGCCTAAGCCGGCAGCTCCTGGCGATTACGCGTGCGGCTGCCCTGACCTAATTTTTTTCACCAGACGGCAGAAATGAAGTACGTGGTGGTGTCTGGCGGTGTGATCAGCGGGATTGGCAAGGGAGTCATTGCGTCCTCGACGGGGCTCCTGTTCAAGTCGCTGGGCTACCGCGTGACCTCCATCAAGATAGATCCGTACATGAACATCGACGCGGGCACCATGTCCCCCCTGGAGCACGGCGAGGTGTTTGTGCTGAACGACGGCGGCGAGGCCGATCTGGACCTGGGCAACTACGAGCGGTACCTGAGCGTCAAGCTCACCCGGGACCACAACCTGACCACGGGCAAGATCTACCGCCATGTGATCGACAAGGAGCGTCGCGGCGACTATCTGGGCAAGACCGTCCAGATCGTGCCCCACCTCACGAACGCCATCCAGGACTGGATCGAGAAGGTGGCGCACATTCCTGTTGACGGCAGCAGCGAGTCGCCCGACGTGTGCATCATTGAGCTCGGCGGCACTGTGGGCGATATTGAGTCGGCGCCGTTTGTGGAGGCCCTGCGCCAGTTCCAGTTTCGCGTTGGCGTGGAGAACTTCACTCTGATCCACGTGTCGCTTGTGCCGGTGATCCACGGCGAGCTCAAGACAAAGCCCACCCAGGCGGCTATCCGCGATCTGCGCTCGCTCGGCCTGACCCCGGACATTATTGCCTGCCGCTGCTCCGAGCCGCTGGGCGAGGCCACCATCGCCAAGATCTCCATGTTCACCCACGTGGGGCCCGAGCAGGTCCTGGGCGTCCATGACGTGAACTCCACCTACCACGTGCCGCTCATGCTCAGCGAGCACAGTCTCATGAAGCATCTCCGCAAGCGTCTGCACCTCGACGAGATCCATCTGCCCAGAGAGCGTGTTGAGGCTGGCCACGAGCTGTTCAAGGCGTGGAAGCAGCTGACCGTCAGCCACGACCGGAGCAGCGAGGAGGTCAACATTGCGCTGGTTGGCAAGTACACGGAACTTCAGGACTCTTACATCTCTGTAGTCAAGGCACTGGAACACTCGGCTCTGCTTTGCGGGCGTCGCCTCCGCATCAGCTGGGTGGATGCAGAACACCTCGAGGACCATCGCGAGGACATCAACAAGGGCAAGTTCCACGAGGCGTGGGCCCAGGTGTGTGCTGCCGACGGTATCCTCGTGCCCGGCGGATTTGGCCTGCGTGGCGTCGAGGGCATGATCAGTGCCGCCAAGTTTGCGCGCGAGCACAGCATCCCGTTCCTCGGCATTTGCCTCGGTTTCCAGGCGGCCGTAATAGAATTCGCTCGCAACGTGGTGCAGGTCCCGGAGGCAACTTCTCAAGAATTCGATGAAGAGACCAAACACCCTTACATCGTCTATATGCCCGAGGTCGACAAGTCCCAGATGGGGGGCACCATGCGGCTCGGTGAGCGTCCGGCCGTCTTCGTTCCCGGCACAGATGGCACCTCGGTGCTGCGCAAGCTCTATCACAACAAGGAGGTCATCGAGGAGCGTCACCGTCACCGTTACGAGGTCAACCCCGACGTCATTGACACTCTCGAGGATAAGGGCATCCGATTCGTGGCTAAAGACGAAACTGGCAAGCGTATGGAGTGCTTCGAACTCCCAGACCATCCTTATTACGTCGGGACCCAGTTCCATCCAGAGTACCTCTCTCGTGTTCTGTATCCGTCTCGCCCGATCTTGGGTCTCGTCGCAGCAGCTTGTGCTAAACTGGATCAAGTGACCAAAGAGTCACAACACCACGTGGCAACAAAAGATATTTTTTAATCTAGCCCCTGACGTTCTCAAGTACTCTAATCTAATCGCATATATTCCGCATTTAATATTAATTAATCCCCACCACCTCTCTAGCTCTCTCGCTTGGCTTTCGTCGTTAGTCATCTCCAGGAATCAAAATTAATTTTCAGAAACCTGTCTGGCTCAAACCGCCATGCCTAAAAAGAAAAACACACAATCCGAAACACGGCGGCATACTTTCGTTCCATTTAATGACCGTATAGCGGCAATCCGCATCGATCCGGTTCGGAAAGTCAGTAAAGACCGCCGTGAACTGGAACTGGATGACGACCCCGAATCGTATTTCATAGCGGGCCTGAACCACTGGCAAGAACTGAATCTCACTACAAATTTTACCGATTTTTTATTGAAATGTTTGCCGCTAGCGCAATCTTTGCCAATGCTTCTCTATAATCAGGCACAAATCTTTGACCTGTTGTATGAGCATGTGGAAGCGGCAGATTCTCATTCTGTGGAAACGATGCTGGATCTCCTAATTAAGTTTGCGCGGGACCTTGGTGCCGACTTTGAGCCGTACTTTTCGAGAACCCTCAAGCTCTTGATTGACAGGGCCTCACTGGACGCAGGTGTTGCCAGTAATCTCATCATAGTGGAAAACATTTTCAACGCGATGGCGTATCTTTTCAAATATTTATCGCGGTTGCTCACATCGGACCTCCGTCCGACCTATGACCTCGTTTCGACCCTCTTCGGGAAGGACCAGAAGCAGCGCGGTTACGTTCTGCGATTTGCAGCCGAGAGCTTGTCCTTTCTACTCCGCAAATGTTCAAATGAATCTCTGCACGACATCATTGAACATGTGGTAAATCAGGTCGACGACCACGGTGGAGACCAACATATCAAGTCTTCCGCCATGCTCCTGGCGAACTCTGTCAAAAGCACTGGTAATGTTTTACACTCCAAGACCCAGGATATCATGGACGAGCTTCTACTTTCGGCCTACTCGCGCTATTCCTCGGTTGCAACCAGACTTGTCGCCGACGTTCTGGTTGACGTGCTGCATCATACTCGTAACACAACTGCCGATCCATTGTATGATGTAGTAACGCAATTCTTGCTCATTAAGGTACATGATAGGCGCGTAAACGTTACCTTTGTGAACCAATGTGTTTTCGTTCTGGCTGGGCTGCGCAAGGGTAGTCGAGTGACCAAATGGGAACCGTTATGGACCATCCTCTTGGAATGTTTAGAGTCAAGCGAGGTTGAGAGTGCAAAGGACGCATGCGTGCTAGCTGCTAGTGCTGTGCTTTGTGACTCAGATTTCGAAAACACATCCAAGTATTTCCCAAGACTCCTAAAATGCTTGTCCAGCAACGTGGAGCTCGCCTACGAGGTCTTCAGTATTGTTGCCGAGTTTAATGAGTCTGTTTACAAAACGTTTGTGGCTAGTGTTGCTAACTCTCAACTCTTGTCGTCCGCTTATGTAGACGAACTGTCGGCTCTTTACTTTGTTGGCGCTAAAGAACAAGCTGATGGCACAATAGCTTGCAACAATAGCACGGAAATGAAGTTGAAGGCTACTATTCCTTTCATTCCTAGTGACTCTGCTCAGCTTCTCAAGTTTTGGTGGCATCTGAATGCCTTTTCAAGTTACTTCGACTCGTTAGCTTGGCTTCGGCAAAGCTTACCCGCGTTGGTTAGCCTGACTGTTGAGCAAGAACTTGCAGGTTTGAAATCTCATATTGTCGGGAAAATTCTTGGTGCTCATTGTTTGACAAGCAAGGAGATGAAGCTCGTCGTTTCCAAAGTATCCGCCTTAGAGCCTCAGGTGGCGCTTTTTACTGGGCTAAAACAAGCGTTGGAATCTGGTGATAAGTCTCTTCTTGATGAATCGAGGTCGGACCTTATAAATTTTGCAGCACTCTCCACAAACTCTTGGGATGATCAGCTCCGCAGGGCAGCTGTCGATTTGTGCCGATTTCTTACCAGCGAGGTTTTACTGGATATCTGCTTGATTGTAGACGATACCCCAAGAGAGGCGGCAAACGCCAAACTTCTGGCTATGCATATCAGAAACCTTGCCTCCAAGTATGCCGTTACTGGTGCAAACAAGTCTTTGGACGCTATTATTCCCCGTTATTTTTTAGGGTTGGTCTCTTCACCTTTTCAGCCGATCTGGAAGGCTGCTCTTGAAGCTATTCCTGAGTTTTCAAGCAAATGTTCGGCAAGCATATGGGAAAATGCATTTTCTTGGGTTGCCAACCCTCCTACGGTTTCCAATATGCCTTTTATCCCAACTTCTACGTCCTCTGAAGCAGAGCACATGCTAGACTGTGTATTCCTCGCGAAGCTACAGACAATTGGCAAAATGACCTATCAAAGTTATGCAGCACCTTTGCAAAGTCTGCAAAATATTGCCAGCAAGCTTACAAGTGTAAAGGTCCCCGAAGATCTGCGTAGTGCCGCAGTGAAAGCATTAGCTACTGTTCCTAAAATTGCAGAGATGCATGCGGACAAGCTGGTGCCGTATCTGCTTCAGGATGATGAAGCCGATGATTTTACAGCAACCTCTTACAAGGATCGTATGGCACTCCTCGATTTGTTTTCAAAATTCACCAAACCAACTAAAATCGCTGGTTTTGATAAGGTTTACCAACAATACCTTTACTACTTGGGCAGTCGCCACCTCCCCATTCAGAAGCTAGCGGTTAAATGCGTTCTGTCCGTCAACAACGAGTCTACCAACGTTCTTCGCAAATACCGAGATAATCTTGTCGCGTTGACTGACGAAACGAGATTTAAGGACGAATTGACTAGCATCTTTGGGCACAAGGGCTCTGGTGAAGAAAACGCTATACACGATGAGGACCGAGGCATAGTTCTTCCTATTATCATTCGCATTTTGTACGGTCGTGCGCAAATCGCCAAGACTACCGGCGGCAGCAAAGCGAACCAGCGCCGTCCAGTGCTCTTTGCTCTTCATTATTATATCGAACCTCGCTATCAGAAACTGTTTCTGGAACTGGCTGTCAGCAGAGTAGAATTCGAGCCCACTCTCTCGTCCCTCCGCCGCCAGCAAGGTCTCATATCTTTACTGCACGACTTCGTGCATGAACTTCAAAGCAAAACCCAAGTAGGGTTCGAGATAATTGTACCTGCTTTAGTACATATGCTCCAGACGGTAAACTTTATCTCAGGCAGCGAAGATGAAGAGCACATCCTCAAGGTAAGCCGTGCGTTGAGGCAGAGTATCACAAAATGCTTGGATCTTTTATTTTCAGTGCTGCCTGAGATTTCGTTATGGAAAATATACTTTGGGTCAATCTATGAAGCCTTGATTCTACCTAGACTGGCTAACTTTGCAAGGCTAAACCTTGAACAGCCGTCGGCACTTATGCAAATGTTCAAAACACTATCGACCGAGGAAGAGCTTGTGCCTTTGCTATACTGGGACAGTGGTCGCACAGTTGAACAGGTGCTTGCTTGCCTCAGCTATGAGACTGTTAAAGAAAGTGTCGTATCTCTCGTTTTGACAATAGTGGAGAATCTCATCCCTAGTAATGATGGTCAACACGTTGTTGGTATAGCATCGCTGCTCGTCAACTCTATCCCCAATTTGCTATCAAAAGGTTTGTCCTCGAGTGTCATCGGTCAGGTGGTTACCATCATGGACAAGCTCCTCACCTCAGGTTCCCTTACTCTGGACAACGGGCTGCAAGAAAAGCTAGTTTCGGTCATCCTGTCCATTTTAGAGCTGCCGTCCTCTTCTGTATCCACCCATGTCAAGGCGCAACTGCTTGGGGCTCTGTCAAAGATCATACTCACTGGTAGCTGCGACTTGCAGCTTGTGGAGAGGGCGTACCGCGAGCTTGCGAAATTTTTCAGAAAGTACGACGACAGAACGGCGCGCATGAACCTAGCGAGTTGTTTCCAATCTTTGGGTCAGGTTTACCCACAGTATGGCTTGGTGGGGGAACTCGTTGTTGCCCTTAATTCCTACGATCCCAGAAGACTAGGCATCCCTGATTTCGACCGCCGCCTTGAAACATTTGCACTCATCAATGAGCGCGAATATAAGTCACTCTCAGCGTCGGACTGGCTTGTCCTACTCTATAACATGCTTTACTTTGTGAGGGATCCTGAGGAACTTGCGCTTAGGAACAACGCTGCTCTCACACTGAAGCGGTTTGTGGCATGTGTTTCATCCCCCTTAGATTCTGACAGTGCATCATCACTCAAGAAACTAGTGGAATCAGTGTTGCTACCAGAGATTCGATTAGGTTTGAGAAACTCCACGGAAGCGATCAGGGAACTATTTGTTGAACTCCTTGGCTATATTGTTGAAACTGCGAGCACTCAGGTCATTGAGGTGGCGGACATGGTTCCACTTTTATTTAAAGATGATGAGGAGGCTAACTTTTTCAACAATGTTTACCACATCCAAGTCCATCGTCGTAGGCGCGCGGTCCAGCGACTACAAGCCGTAAGTGAAACCGGTGTGATCTCTGGGGCATCTATTTCCCACTTTTTGCTTCCCATTATTGAACACTTTGTGGCACTCACTGGTAACAAAAATGGCGAACTAAATAACCTGGCCGATGACACTGTGAATTGTATTGGAACATTGACAAGACATGTAACTTGGAATCAGTTCAAGGCAATTACGAAGCGCTATGTCTCGCAGGTTATCTCCCGCCCACTTGAGATAAAGGTCAATGGTAAGCTTCTGAATTCAATGGGGCATGCAATGTCAAATTCAGCTCAGTTCCTAGGTGTAAAAAAGCATCTTAGGGTGTCGTTTGTCTTAAATGAGGTTATTGAGCCCATCCACAAGCTCATGACTTTGAGGATCAATGAGGATAAGAACCTTCAAGAGCGCATTTCTTTGGCGGTTGCAGTCATACTATTTCTTAAGGCCCTTCCCAGTCAAATTTTAGAAATCAATCTGCCTGGAAAACTGTCTTGGCTTTGCTCGCTCTTGCGGAGCAAGGTGCAGGAGCTGCGTGATATAGTTAGGAGCACATTGGCCAAAATTGCACGAATATTAGGACCCAAATATTTGCAATTTTTCCTACTCGAGTTAAGGTCTAGTCTACGACGAGGACCACAGCTGCACGTTCTAGGCTTCACCTCTCACTCTTTACTTGTGGAGTTGAAGCCCGATTTGACCCCTGGTGATCTAGATGCCTGTGCTGCTATTTTGAGTTCCATTGTCATGGAAGACATATTCGGTGCTACGGCGGAGGAGAAAGAAAGCGAGGGCTACACTGCGGCCGCCAAGGAAGTGAAGCAGCACAAAAGTTACGATACCGCTGAGATTTTGGCTTCAAATGTTTCCTTGTCACGCTTCAACGCTCTCTTAGAACCCCTCCAACACATGCTCTATTACACGAAAATCAATTTGAAAACGGAGCGCAAAGTCGATGACTTGCTGCGCCGGATTTATAACGGTCTTCACCACAATGCCGGGTTCAATTCGCAGGATTCACTTGTTATGTGTTACCAGCTCTTTGAGCGAATCACGGGAATCATGTGTGCTGATGGCAAAATATCTTCCGTCGACCCAAACTCATCACACTTCGGTAGGAAAGAAGCCTTAAATGAGGCAGCTAAAATACGTGAAGAACATTTTACTGTTAGACTTTCGTCGCGTAACTGGGATGATGAGACGGGGCCCACGAAGACCTATGCCTCGAATCTTTACTCACTACAGGCTTTCAGTCTGGACACTTTGCGCACACTTTTGGCTGCAAATGACACACTTCTCACAATACCAAATGTCAAGGGGCTCATACCTTTGATAATACAAGGTGTTTCTTCTAACAACGAGGGAGTACAGGTTGCTAGTCTCAGGCTTTCGACATTGGCACTGAAGCTGCCCCTGCAGGGTATTGACGATACATTGACGTCTCTGGGTCGACGGGCGCTGGCCTTGGTAAAGACCAGTACCAACAATATGGCGGAGCTGTTCCAAAGCTGTCTAAAGTTTTTGGCTATGCTTCTTCGCTACAAACCTGACATTGGTTTGAAAGATTCTGGAATTGCATATGTTCTCGATCGTATCAAGCCTGACTTGGAAGAGTCGGATAAGAACGGTACAGTTATCGCGTTCATAAGGGCAACGCTGAATCGGCGCGTGTTAATCCCGCAAGTGTATGATGTCATGGGCATGGTAGGACACATCATGATCACGAACCAGAGCACTCATATTAGAGCAGCTTGCAGATCGGCTTACTTTCAGTTTTTGACTGAATATCCTCTCAGTAAGACCAAATTGGACAAGAGCTTTGCATTCCTGGTCTCGAACTTGCAGTACGAGTCGGCATCCGGCCGCAAGTCTGCTCTCGAGGTAATACACATGATAGTTCGCAAAGTCCAGGACGACCAGCTCGAATACAGCCTGACTTCGTTTTTCGTTGGATTAGTCCTGGTGCTCGTGAACGATTCTGAGCCTACTTGTCGTTCCAATGCGGCCAGCCTGATCAAAGAACTCCTTGCTACCGATAAAGTGGAAGTCAAAAACACCTTTGTTGAATATTGCACCTCTTGGTTGGGTCAATTTGGAACCAACGACTTGCTGGTTCGAGGCGGGCTTGAGACCGCCGCACTGATGGCAGAGGCAGGAGGTTATGTGACTGAGTATCCCAATTTAAAAAGGTCCATCGACGTTTGCGTTACCCGGATCCTTAAATCTAGCAAACGCACGTCTGCAGAGCAGGTCGATTGGCAGCTCATTTATCTGGCGTTACAATATCTATTCAAAGTGAGAGCACTCCAGCCCGACGAGATCATCGATCTCGTGGACGGTGCCTTACTATTTCCTCATCCGTGGGTACGTGCTAGCGCCAGTAGGCTGATGGGCCAGCACTATGGTGCTCTGAAGCAGGCTTCTCTGTCGATGGAGGAAAGTAGACTCACGAGCGCTGCGCGCAAGTCTGTCCGCCAGCTTGGTGCACCCCAATTACAGACACAAGATGGCGTCCAAATTGTGAAGAATCTGGTCTTCATCGTAGGGGCTTGGAAACCAAATGCTTCGCTAGAACTCAAGGATGGGACTCGTGAACCGTGTATCGAATGGTTGTTCCGCAAAGTCTGCCAGATGCTGCGCACTGACATTAGGTCTCAGGAGTTTCTCGGCAGCAAAATAGCTGGTGTGCAGCTGCTTGCGGCATTAGCCCAATCCATGAAACCAGAGACATTGAAACTCGTTGCCATCGAGGCCCTGTCTGCGTTATTCCTTCTCAACGAGCAGGTCTGGGACACTGAGTCCGAGCTCAAGCAGCTGGCACAACAGACACTGCAGCTCTATGACGCTGCTCTCGGCACCACCGAGTTTTTGCAACTGTACACGAAAGCGAAGCAGTCCATTCAGGAGAAGCGGATCGAGAGAAAGTCAAAACGTGCCATAGAGGCCGTATCGGATCCTGCAATATACGCTAAAAAGAAAATGAAGAAGAACTTTGCTAAAAAAGAGTCACGTCGGCGTCACAATGCGGGTAGAGTGTGATCAATGTGCTCAAATTGCTCAGTGTAACGGTTACAGCATGCAACATGACATCTTGACCACTGAGCGCTGCTAGATATTTACTCGATATATTTAATTAAAGTTGCATATCCGTGATCAATTGACAAGCTTTGTACCTGAAACGCATGAAACTTAACCTTGTCCCAATTCGCCTGCAAAATCCTGCGTCACCGAACCCTAAATAGCTCATATGCAAGAACCAGGGGTTGAGCAAATTGAGTACTTAATTGAATGGGAAAGTCGATGGTGATGATACATGCAGAATATGAAGTTTCTTTTTTTGCTTGGGTTGATCGCCCAGCTTGCCCGGGCCAAAGTGGACTATTATTACCACGTCTGTAATTCGATGATAATGGATAATGAGGCCTATCAGTTCTTGGCAAATGAGGAGGAAAGCACTCAGTATGATAATTTCTGCAAAAACGAGCTTTATGCTCGGTCTGTTGCTGATTGCATAGTCTCTGCATCAATGCTCACCGACAATGCTGGCGACATAACTCACACCTGGAAAGTTTCATGGGGCTACTATGACTTCCTTTGCGACTATTATAACAATAAAAATGCGTTCACCTTCGACAGCATGTACGAGGAAAATGCTAGATCACCAATCACAGAGACTTACACTGAGGCCGCGTCTTCACACAACCAGCTCTTCAAAGTCCCTGACGACATGCTGGAGCCCAATATAGCGCAGTCGCTGGACCTGTGGGAATCGCGCGCGTATTCCGAACAGTTTGGCCAGGGTCTGCTATACTACGTGTTTGGGATCATGGTAATCCAGATTGGCGTCAACTTTTTTACGTGGATCTATCCGAGTGTTGTTCGTCTTGTGTCATGCACTGGGTTTAGCAGAATGCTGAGATCATATTTGAGCGTGGCGCCACTGCTCGATAACCGGTTCAGTCGATACCTTGATTTTTATGGCCCACGACTGCAGTTTGTATACATTATCGGCTTTGCAATTCTCAGCCTCGTATTTTTGGTCGTCAATTATGACTTGAATTCTGGCTTCTACTTCGAGACAAGATCGGCAATGCTGGGAAATTTCATTGCGTATCGAGCTGGGTATCTCTGCATGTACCAGCTTCCGTTAGTGTTCCTTTTTGCCCAACGAAACAACTTTCTCATCTGGCTGACAGGGTGGAATCTGGATACTTTCAATCTTTGGCACCGCTGGGTAGCCAGATTTGCAACACTGGATGCCATCATTCACGCTGCTGCTTATACTGTACACGTTTCGGCAGAAAATCAGTTGCAGGAAAATTGGACTCAATCGTACTGGATCTGGGGGTTTATTGGAACCATGTCGATGGCTATCCTGTGTTTTCAAGCTATGAGGTATATCAGGCGTCTTTCGTACGAGGCTTTTTTGGTGGTGCATGTTGTGTTCGTCATACTTTTACTCATTGCGCTATACTTTCATCTATGGTACACAGACCAGTGCAAGCAGGAGTGGGCCACGGTTATCGCGCTGTGGGGCTTCGACCGCGTGTTCCGTGTAGTTCGTATCTGTCTCAACGGTAGGATCTGTGCTGCGGAGGCACGTTGTGTCGAGAGTGACGTTGCCACTCTGGATATCAGCTACTCGGGGCTGTGGGCGCCGGCCTCTGGCTCGTATATTTTCGTGCACTGGTGGTCACCGAAGTATTTCTGGCAGTCGCACCCGTTCACGGTCGTGCCCACGAAGGTGCCAGGTAAATTGAGGGTAATAGTGTGTCCCCGACAGGGCCTCACACATCGATTGTTTGAACATATCAAACAATCTGATGGCAAAGAAGTAGCATTGAAGGTACTCGTTGATGGTCCCTACGGGGTGTCGCTCAATTTTGATCCTTTCGATCTCGTGCAATTTGTCGCTGGCGGAATCGGCATAACTGGTGTGTATTCGCATATCCTCTCTGTGTGTCGCGGACGACTTGACGGGAGTACCACCACGGTCCGACTAGACTGGACTGTCAGAGACAGAAAGGTAGTCTCTTACTTTCGACGTGAGATTTTAGAGCTAGCACGCCTGGGTGTTGTCATCACTATACATGTGACAGGGTATTTCGATGCACCCGAGGGGGATGTCGAGGACAAGATACAGGACATGGAGCTCCGCGACGCGCAGGACGAGTTGCTTGATGGGCCATCCTGTGACAACTTAGTGCCGAGGGATATCCAGTTTTCACCTGGGCGACCAAGCGCATTCGAGCTGATTGCAGGTGCCATTGACGAAAGTACCCGGTCCGTGTGCTTTTTCTGCTGCGGACCCGAACCACTCAATAGAGACCTCCGCGATGCAGCAGCCTTGCTTGTAAATACGCCAGGCAAGTATGTCCAGTTTTACGACGAGTCTTTTACCATGTAAATAGGGGATGAATATATATATATATATATATGTTGATGTTTAATACAAAGTTAATTTAGAGCCAAACCTGAGTCGCGCTAGTCACAAAGGCCAATGACTCGGGTATTGCGGCGCGTGCGTTCTCGACCTCGCGCAGCGCAGCGACGGGCCCGTTGTGGAAACGGGCGGGCACCTTGCCAGCCTTTTTCAAAATAAGAGACGTGTACATCAGGGACATGAGCTTTTGTGCAAGCTGCTGTTGCGGTAACTCTCGCTCCTTGGACAGACCGATCCCGATCGCAGAGATCTCGATTGGGGCAGCTTTTGGTGCATCGAGAGGTGCGTCGAGCCCGTCGAGAGTCTCGGGACCACCAAATGAAAATGTATCACTTACATCAGTCTCGACATCCTCATGCGAGCCAAATAAGACTTTCGGGAGCCCCCAGTCGGTTAGGCCATCGTCAACTTGCGTCGCATCAGTGAGGTTGGACGAGATGCTGCTTGAGCTCTTGAAGCCTGAGCTGGCACTCATCTGATCAAAATTGTCTGACGACTCGTAAAGTATATCAGGCAAAACGTTTCCAGGCAGAGGCCGGGACACGGGACGGCTAGCAACACACAAGGACACAATGTGGGGTGAGCTGACGGAGTCGTCAAACACTCTTGCATTCCTGGCCGGAGTTGCCGGCTGCCTCGAGGGTACCGTGGGCACGGGCGGAGAACTAGCCTCCACCGGTTTTGTGGGCTGTTTCACCACAAAGTACTTGCGCTTGACGGTGACCCTGGGCGCCGGGTTTGCCGGGGCCGAACTGGCCCCTTCGTACTGTGCGCTCCCACGCCGTCCTGAAGCCTGGCGCCTCCGTCTGCTTGGCCGGAAACCGCGGGATAAGCGGCCCGCAAACGACATTGCCTAGGACTGGGCAGGTAAAGAAACAACCCGAGGCGTAATCAAGAGCTGTTACTTTGTTGCTGCAGCAACGCGTTATTTGGCCTGTTTTGGTGATTCAGGGCACGGGTTTGAGATCTAATCGCGACAAGCATTAGTCAAAGGTAGAAGCGGTAATGGCTCACGGATGGTTAGGAAGTGTATGTCGAACTCAGAGTGACGGCGAAGCGTCGAAAGTGCTTTGTGGGTAAATAGAACCTTCGGTTGAGCTGTTCCTGCCATAGAAGTTTTATTATTTTTGATTGATTTAATTTACATTTTACTTGAATATTTTTATACTGCTTGCGACAATGCCAAAAGTGGTTGACAGCACAGAAAAGACACTAGGGATATGCCTATCTTTCAGATTCTGGGATCCGCACAGCCTCAGCGTCCCACGCGTGACTGGAAAGGATTACGCACTGAGGTACAGAATCTCAGGTCTCTAAGCTAAGTTTGCATGGAACTAACGACACTTTCCGCCCGAAGTTTCAACAACTGTCCTACATGACTAGCAACACCACGTAGCCCAGCGGGAAGTGCTGGGGCCGCACATAACAGGAGCATTTTGTAATCTTATGTAGACTAGCTAGTCAGTTGCAATTGGCAACGGCAATTCACGCATCACCTCCTGGCAGCGCCAGGCCAGATCATATGTGGCTCTTCGGAGTCCCTAGTCACGCGGCGTTGGCGAAACCAATAACGCCACAGGCGTTACGGCCACCCGCGTTACCGGTCTTCAGGGACTCGGCATTGTCGCCCTTTCCGAGATCGTCAGTGCCAGCGTGCACCACAACGGTGCGGCCAATCACCGAGTTAGCACCGAGGAGCTTGACCTCCGAATCCTTGATGGTGCCCTTGGCGAGTCCCTGAGCATCGGTCTTGATGTTGCCCAGATCGCCGGCGTGGCGAGCCTCGCTGTCAGGAGCGCCGTGGGTCTTTTTAAACGGGTTGAAGTGGGGACCCGCGGAGGTGCAGCCGTTGGTGTTGTCGCCAAACTCGTGGATGTGGAACCCGCGGAGAGCGTTGGGGTCGTTTCCGGCGATCTCGTAGGTGATACTGGTAGGACCGCTCTCAGAGGCCTGCTCAAAGTGGACAGTGCCCGTGACCTTGGAGTCTCCCTTTACAACTGCGACTGCGGTAACCATGGTGTCTGTGACCGAAGGGCCGCTTGCTCATCGCTTTATATTGACGAGTCACCGCACGTGACTCAAATGGGATGCCGATCATGTTGCATGCATGTGGGGGTCAAGACAGCAGTTTTGGACGCTCAAACGGCACAGGGTCGATTGACGGTCGACGAATGGCAGAACCGCGATCCTGATGGCGCCTGCCGTAGATAACCAGACAGCCTGTATGATGGCAGCTGCACGCTTAGCAATACGAGGGTGTGAGGGTGTTGCTGTCGCATCGTCGTGGGGTTCTGACCAAGTAGCGCGATTTAGCGGTAATTGCAATAAAAACTGGCATTACCGTTCTCGCAGGCCGACCCCAGCGCAATTACTTACCAGGATACCCAGAGTAGAGGCTAGCTGTAGTAGTGTCGCGGGCGGTCTCCAGTGGCCCATAAATCTGCTGCCGACTCCTATGGCGCTTTTCGACTACCACAAGTCTTGCTCTCGTGGGCAGTGCAGCGCTCTTTACTAGACGGCCTCGGAAAGCTAGACGCCGAGATTGCAGCCGAGGGCCACGGTGCCTGTAGCCGCAGGAGTCCTCCGCTGTTTGTAATTTGAAATCAAATGAGGGAGCAGTTGGCAGCCGATGGCCTAAATATAACCGGATGACCAGTGCGGTACTTTGTGAGTATCCTGCGGAAATGGCCTATGCGGACATTGGCGTTCTAGACGGGCTTGCTGGGGTGCCCTTTAATCTCGGTCTCAGCTGGGCAACTGGTACACTAGTGTAGCATTCTCTGCTGTTGAACCCAGCGCAAAGTAAGCCGGTTCACACGTTACTGTGTACCCACTGAGCTTTGCAGTTCGGAGATGAGACAAATAACGTCCTTAACATCAGTGGCCAAGGTCAAGGCAACTGCCCCTGGCCATGATTTACCGACTGCCATAGAATTGCGCTGCCACAGAGTTGCGCTGCCACATGCCTCAGACGTGCCTATTGCACTTAGCTGCCTGTTGCCTAGTTGGGCAAGATGACAGGCTGTCATCGCTAAATGGGGAAGGCAACCAACGCGGCCTTTCAGTGAAAAGCCAACATCGAGTAGCTAGTCAGGTCGAGAAGATGCTAAAGTTGCTGATATCCCGGCTAGTGTAATATGCTCAAGCCGTGAGCAATTTGCTGAGTCGCAGATGCAGCCTGCCCCATGAAATTGTCAATCCAGCTAAGAGCCAACTGTATAACGCCTACTGCCTTGGAGCTGGGCTAGCGTAGTTAGTTTCGACAGGTCATTTTATTCCTCTGCAATCACGGCTACGAAACTCAATTAGCACGCTTAAGACCCAACACTGACACTGTAGGCATACCTGCAACAGAAAACATCCGAAGCAGAAAGTACACGAAACTACTTGGACAGTGCACCTACCGCAACACCAGTTGCCTCATCAGCACACTGTAACCGTTATATCTGCACGTATTACCCGATCCGTCTCAATGTAAACATGACGTTACTCAGCAGCAGCAGCAGCAGCAGTTGTCAGGGTGAGCGCGGCGTTTACCTTCTACAATGATCAGGTCCTTGCGAAAAGCACGCTCTGTTCCGGCACTCAGGCAGATTCACACGTCGGGGCCGGCGCCTCAACCAAGCTATTTGCTCTCGAACATCCAACGAGAGTACTCCGCGCTCAATATGCCCTCGCTGAAGAACGAGTGCCGGGCGCGCGGACTCCGAGTTTCTGGCCGCAAGGCCGAGCTCATCGACCGACTCTCTGCCCACGAGGCGTCGCGCAGGTTTTCCACCACGAAGCGCGCGCCTGCCAAGGGCGACGACAGTCACATAGACTACTTCAATCTCCCCGCAGAAAGGCCCAAGCAGGAGAAGGTGAAGATCACAATACCTGCTCCGCCTTTTGCCCGGGGAAGTGCCCACACCGTCGAGCGCAGCAAAGTGAACCTCCCCGAGGCCGACACTGGTGCCACGCCCCTTACTGTGCACACTGTGTCTGACGCAGAGGTGAGTACAATGAATACCGACCTGGGCGACGGCGCCAAGTCCGACGAACAGAGTGGATCGCAGTCTGGCAACCTTTCCGGCCGCGACAAGACGTTTCTCGCTGCGCTCGGTGCTTCGGTCGTGGCTTGGTGGAGCGCCAAGTCTCTCAGCAAGAAGAACGATTAAGTATTTATAGTAGCTAGCTAGCAAAGTCCAGGTAGAAGAAGCGGCGACCGTACAACATACCAGACCTCGAGGAGCTGGGTGGAGACCAGCCCGGCCAATTTCCGTCGTCCCTGCTTACCTGATTATTGGCGATATTTCTGCATTTATGCTTCCTGGCTACGTTGTGCCCGGGCAGATAATATGCCCCTTTGCTGAGACAACACAGGGCAGCGCGCAGGACAGCACGCCAAAATACGAGGCTGGGTGCGGTGTGGAACTGACCCCAAAAGGACTCAAAAGCACGGTCCTGGGCCAGCTTGCCGTGGAGCCAGCTACCGGCCGTCCCGGCGTGCACACCATAAACGTGGTCAACAAATTTAACAATCCATATAGCAGAATGGACCCGCCCAGCGGGGGCAATTCGCAGCGCAGCACGTCGAGATTACCGCAGGTCGGTGACGTCGTGTATGGTCAGGTGTCTCGACTGGGCCAGAACCAAGTGCACCTCGAGCTGCTCGTCGCCGAGAACAAGGGCGAGCTTCTGTCTGATAGTGGTGTAGGATGGAGCGCCAACTCCGTGGGGACCGTCCACCAGGCTGCCGGGACGCTTGGCGACCTGGCTGAGCTCGGTGAGGGCTATGGCGCAGTGATCCGGACCCAGGATGTGCGGGCCACCGAGCGTGACAAGATCAGACTCGAAGAGTGCTTCCACCCCGGGGATATTGTTCGGGCGTCAGTCATATCCATTGGGGACGGATCCAATTACTATCTGAGCACTATCCGCAACGACCTTGGCGTGGTGTTTGCAAAATCCGCAGACGGCCAAAACATGATTCCTCTGGACTGGCAAACTATGGTGGTACCTGGCAGCAACGAAACCGAGTCGAGAAAGTGTGCCAATCCGTTTGTGGGGACCCAAAACGAAGCCCAAGCATGAGTAGACACTAGGGATCTTTTAATGTATGACGCTCCGTATGAGGGCCTGGGTTCACAGCATCTTTAATTATGGCGCCGCGTATTTGGCCTGAGTCCGCGGCATCTCTTTTAATTATGATGCCGCGTCTTTGGTCTGAGTTCACGGCATCTTTTAATTATGACGCCGCGTGAAATGGCCTCGGTTCAGCTGATGGATGAATGCAATCAGTTCTAGATAAATGTAGACCCTACAGGACATGCTACCTCACCGGGGTATGCAGAGAGCCGGCAGGTTTTCTGGTCGATCCAGTCTTATACCACAGCCCGCCGCAAAAGCAGCATCTGGAGAACAAGAGCGACCAGTCTGGGCGGCTCGGGGCTTTCTGTGGCTCAAGCACAGAAATACAGCCACAGCGGCTGCACCGGCGAGCTGTATCATTGCCTGATATGATGGTTTTGCGAATGGTGTCCACTTGTTCAGCTTGCCGGCCCTCCGGCGAGCTCTCAACATTAAGCCATTCGGTGTCGTAAAAATATAGCCGCGGGACATCGATTACCCCGACGACCCGCGCGTTAAAGGTCTTGACGATGTGCTCAATAATGGGGAGCAGAACTTTTGGGGTCTTTTGATTTTTCAGTAGCTCCATTTCCAGCATTCGTTTCACCCTCTCTTGTAACTTGTCACTCGAGTAGATGGTCTTGAGGTGCTTGTCTACATCCGAGAGGATCCGCTCAAACAGCGACAGCGAGACGGGTGCGGAATTAACAATGTCCAGGAGCCGCTTTTGTGTGACGTGTGCGTTGCCAGGCTGGCCCAAGAGCGCAAGCTCCTGCTCGACCAGCTTCTGAAGAACCTGCTGCAGGCTGCGAATTCCGCGCATGATATATACCAAAAGAAACCGCAGGATCTTGGACAACATAACGTTGACAAAAGACATGGGGTGATCAGCCAGGTATCTTGTTGCCGCGCTGTGTTGTGGGCCCTGTGCCTGCGGCTGGTCGGCCTCCGAGCTCACCATGGTGGCTAGAAACAGCTCGCGCGTGATGTGGGCCACCAAATCAGTAGTCCATCTTACCAGTCCCAGAACATTGACAATGTGAGAACAACTGGTAGAAAGCTCTGCCATCTGCTGCTGTTGATTTTTGGCCTTTGACTGCTGGGTCACCACTTTCAGTGTCCATGTGATTGCAAATACAATAAGTTGGATGTTTAGAGCAATCCACGCCAGCGACCCGCCTGGCGTACGCTTCCAGTTTGCACCAGTACCTAGCGTTAATTGGAATATCAGCCAGCGCTGCAGAGGAGAGGGTATAACGCTAGTTCGCTCGACGTGTCGAGGGTCCTCAGGTGGTTCGAATGACACGTTGAGAAGCCGCTGTGCCTCGGCCAGGAGTGCGCCAAAAAACAAGTTCGAGTTTACTTTGAGCAGGGGAATTTCCCGGTGGAACAATTGCCAAGCAACTCCAAGTAGATCCGCGCTATTGGTGTTGTTGTATACACTAAATGCATACGTCGAAGTGATTGCGGTGGCCACATCAAATCCTTTCCTCATCTCCAGTTTTTCTTCAACACACTTGAGGAACGAAACGGTAACCCCAGCAGGTTCCTCCGACGCGTCGCCCGCTCTCGTATAGGCAACAGCGCACAAGTTCGGCGACATCTCCAGGCTAGATGCTTTTGCCAGGTTCTCCGTGGTCTCCTGATCAAAATTGAACTGAGTGTGGGGGAGCAGCAGAGGTGCAGCAAGGAGACGCTCAGCCTGGATCGTGCCATCCTCAAAGTGAAGCAGAACAGCAGTGCGTCTGATTGTGATCTCTTGGATCCGCTTCTCGTACGTCACGCCATTTTCTGGTGTAGGACGGAGGTCCATTGCAACCTGGTGAGCCTGAACTTTACCAAATATTTGCTCCATGGCTGGATGCAGTGCAGGAATAGTCTCGCTGATGAGATATTTGTGCATGACACCCTTTTCAGCTTGGTTGTACACAACGCAGAGGTACGACTGCGACTGCTCGCTCGGATTATCGTTAAGCCACCGCCGCATAAACTCGAATGAGTGAAGCTGTGCGCCGGAAGGTGCCGGTGCCACCACTGAGGTAGCAGGCACCGCTCGAAGAGTGGCCGGGGTGACAGGAACAGCCTTTGATCCCGGCACCAGTTCGGGCGAAAAGTCGACATAGAGCCTGTACACAGTGATCTTGTGAGATGCCAGATAGACAGCCAGCAGCAAGCCCTGAGGGCTCGGGACGAAGGCTGCGAGCTTCACGTGTCCTGCGTCCTCGAGCACGACGTTCACTTCACGGAAAGTCCGATCACCTAGCTCAATCAGGGCGCGCAGGAGACCGTTGCCAGTCACAGCCAGTAGTGTTCCGGCAGATGCTACAGGATGTACAGGACCTTGTGCCTTCACAGATTGCCAGATCGGCTTGCTGCTACTACCATCGTCATTCAGCGGAGATATGCTTGCGGGGAGTGCCATAGTGCGCTCGCTGCTAAGCCAGTACATGTCAACGACGGCATTGAGTTCTGCAGGATGCAGCGTCTGTCCCGTGGCCACTGCCAGTGGAGAACGGGCCTCTGCACCACCACCTGGGAGGATTTCAAAGATCTGGATTCGCCCGGAGAGGTCGCTCACGGCGAGATCATGAGTTGACGCCCATCTGATCTGGGACGGGATACTCCCAAATGGAAGGACGAACGGCGGGGCTAGCTCGCGCCGGGCCCCATCCAAGCATTTCAGCCACGTCACATAGACCTTTTCCTGAGCGATATAGGCCACAAATCCGGCCCGAGACCAGCTAATCTGCCTCATTCGAGGTCCAGTCGCTTGGCCCGTGAACTGTGGCCGCGAAACTCGACTCGTTAGTCAGATATTGCTTTTCGCTTAACTGAACCTACGACGACCCTTAGTCACGGCTTGCAGAGTTCAATTTAGGTGCAAAACACGGGCTTGTAAAGAAGCTGAGCACCCAATATGGCCGATATGGACATGGACATGGGCCACGGGGATGGCGGTGCTCCGCACCACGACCACTCCGCAGCCGTTCATTTTGGCATGGCAGCCTCGCCGCTTCTTTTTATCCATCTGGCGCTCATATTTATCTCCCTGGGGCTGCTGCTGCCCTACGGGTACGTGTGCAAGCAGGCACAGAGCCCACGGCAGCTGCCAGTCCAGATCCTGGGCGCGGGTCTGGCGGTGGGAGGCGCGTTCCTCGGGCACCTGACCGGCCCCGAGCACTACAGCTTGTGGTGGATCGACCTGGCTGTGCTGTACGGCCTCGTGTGCGTGGGGCTGTCGCTGTTGCTGCTTATTTACGTTCCACGTGGCGTCCTTGCCCATGCCAAGCGTGCACTGAGTCTGGTTGACGGCGTGGTGTCGTTGCTGCAGCCGCTGGTGTGCTGGGTGTTGACAGGACTGGGCGTAATTTCGCTGCTGGGGTTCTGCAAGGCCGACCACCTGGGCCAGTGTCTGGCCCACGGCATTATGGGAACCGCGTTTGTTGTTTACGGCTGCGTGCTCCTGGTTATGCTCTACATAGGCGAGGGCTTCCTTGCGCGACGCGACCGCTCGCAGGAATACTACGACTCGTGCGTCATTACCCTATGGGGCATCATCAACACCTTCACTGAACACAGATGGGGCCACCCCTGGAACCACGGCGATATTCAGCACACGTCGATGGGTATTATCTGGTGGGCAGCCGGTATGGTGGGAATATACCTTTCGTGGGACCGCGTGCACAACGTACCGCGCCGGAACCATGTGCCTGCGCTGGTTATCTGTATCACGGGCTATGCTATGATGACCCACGTGCAGAATACCATGGTGTCTACGAACATCCACTTTATGTTTGGTGTGATGCTGATGCTCGCGGGCCTGAGCCGCATCATTGAGATTTCGTTTATCCTTGAAGACAATGCGCACCGCGGACTGCGCCTGGTGTCGTGGCAGTTCCTGCCGCCGCTACTACTCGTCGAGTCGGGGTGTATGTTCATGTCTGCGACCGAAGAGGCCATGCATTTTCTGAACGAGCAAGGCATCATGGCCGCTCCATACGTACTCATCATGTCGTCGGTGGCATGCCTCATTTTCTTGGACATGTGCTTCTTGATACAGTCTTACATGAGGTTGCGGAACGGTCCCAGCGCCAAGCCTGAAGGCGATATCGAGCTACGACCATTACCCACAGAAGACTCTGGCGAGTTTGACATCGAGGACGAGAGCGATATGGAGCGAGTTTGACGAGGCTGTGCTCTTTTGCTTGCGCGGTCCATTGTCATTTCCGCAGGGCCTCGCCGGTCTGTCACCTCGAGCTTGCTGGTTCCTCTATTGACTTGAAATTACATCGTCTCACATTTGACGCAATTCATTCTGCACTTTCCGTATCTAAAATTGGCGATAGGTGCCAGGGCTATTTAGGTGGCACGGCTAGCTTCAGGTGCTACGGCTAGCTTCAGGTGGCATGGCCCAGCTTCAGATGCTACCTAGCTCAGGTTGCACGGCTAGCTTTAGGGCCAGGGCCTAGCTTGGGGATCAGGGCTAGGGCCTACCTCAGGGTCCCCTTGGACCGTGATCTCCACATTCTACACAAGCATCCACAGACTAGTATACTATATGTGCCATACAAACTGAAACTATATATCTCGTCCCGCTGAAAGGCTGCCAAGTGCATGCCAAGTGCAGTGAAGCCATTTCCTGCACATGCATGCAGGGCTGCGTCCTAACGTACAGCCCTATCGCTTATTACAACCGTGATACAACGGCTCACCTTGAATGGGCTGCTGCTACCGCTGCTACCGATAGAGGTCGCCTTTGGGTTGAGTACGAGACAGCGCTGACTCACTAAGGTTGGACTCTGTGCCAATTTCCATCTGGGGAAGTTGTCAGGTCAGTGAATTGCCACCTCTCAGTATGCACATGAGTAATGACTCTGCATATGCAAGTGGTTCTTCTCCTTCGGGTCAGAGACCTGAATAGCCTCGGACAACTAGCGCCACTGCGAGTCTAATTTTCGAGTCGTGTAGCTGCTCCAAATGATACGCAGAAAATTACTCAGCCATGCTAATATCGGGCGCCCCTGAACATGCTGAATGTATTGTGAAATACCATGGTTAACGGATGTGGTGGCCACCAGATATGGATTTCTAGAGACGGTAGACGAGACATACGAGGGTCATTGGGTGTGACGATATCACGTCAACTTCTTAACTGCCACTACAACTTACAGCTTTCAGTTACAGATGTTACGTGCCATATGTGCAATAAAATACACAAATTTCCCATCTCTAGCCGCAGCCTATCAGTCCAGTGTTTGCATCTATGTTCTTTGAAGCGCTCCACTAGTCCAATTATACACTGAACAAAACCAGCTTTAGCAGAAACTCCAGTTCTTGACTATTTGTCAACTTCTCAAGCTACCTCGTATTGTTCGAATTATGTATAATAGCCTCAATAACATAGTTTTCCGCTAGTTCCAATGGTAATAATTCCAACCATAGCCAGCCTCCAGCTTGGACAGCTGTGTCAAAGCTGCTAAAGTCCCGTCGCACATACTTGAACAATTCTGAGGGTGACTAAAAAAGGCGACCGGGGCTGGGGATACAAATAACACACGATACAGTATCAAAATTAGATCTAAGGTCAGTCGTGATTAGTGCCTTGGTTGCCGCATTTGCAGTTCACCTTGCCACTGCCAAGATAGCTTCCGATTACGCGCCCACCCTCCGATATCGCAGTCATGCATGCTTGCTGTAACGTGCGGATGACTTGCGTCAGGGCCGCTGTTTACAAATCCCATTGGCCAGCGATAATGCGTCTGGTGCCTTAAAGCGAAGTGCGATGTGCAGTTTGCATATCTACCATGTCGAACCAACCTGTGGAGCCTGAATTCCAGCAAGCCTATGATGAGCTGTACCTCACGCTCGAGGACTCGACGCTGTTTGAGAAGCGCCCTGAACTCAAAAAGGTCGTGCCTGTGATTTCTATTCCTGAGCGCATCATCCAGTTCAGAGTGGTCTGGCAGGATGACAAGGGCGAGCTCCAGGTGAACCGCGGATACCGTGTCCAGTTTAACTCGGTGCTGGGTCCTTACAAGGGCGGTCTGCGCTTCCACCCCACCGTGAACCTGTCTGTGCTAAAGTTCCTCGGGTACGAGCAGATCTTCAAGAATGCGTTGACAGGCTTGAACATTGGAGGCGGCAAGGGTGGTTCAGACTTTGACCCCAAGGGCAAGTCCCGCGCGGAAATCCGTCGGTTCTGCCAGGCGTTCATGTCCGAGCTGCAGCGTCACATTGGTGCAGACACTGATGTGCCGGCTGGTGACATTGGTGTGGGCGGCCAGGAAGTTGGGTTCATGTTCGGTCAGTACCGCCGCCAAAAGAATGTGTTTGAGGGCGTGCTCACTGGCAAGGGCCTGACCTGGGGCGGCTCGCTGATCCGTCCGGAGGCCACTGGGTACGGCGTGATCTACTACGTGGAGCGCATGATCGAGACCGCGACCGACGGTGAGGAGACATTCAAGGGCAAAAAGGTGGTCATCTCTGGTTCCGGAAACGTTGCGCAGTACGCTGCCCTTAAAGCCATCGAGCTGGGCGCGCACGTCTTGTCGCTGTCGGACTCTAAAGGCACGTTCATTGCCAAGGACTCTACTGGGTTCAACAAGGAGGAGATTGCCAAGGTTGCCGCGGTTAAGCTAGACCGCAAGGAGCTCAAAACTCTGGAAAAAGAGTTTGGCAGCAAGTTCACGTACCACGAGGGCAAGCGACCCTGGACCTTGGTGGACAAGGTCGACATTGCGCTGCCCTGTGCGACCCAGAACGAGGTGTCCAAACAGGAGGCCGAGCACCTTGTTGGTGCGGGCACCAAGTATGTGGCCGAAGGCTCTAACATGGGATGCACCATGGAGGCCATCGAAGTGTTCGAGTCCAACCGTCCCAAGTCCGGTGTGTGGTACGGTCCCGGCAAGGCTGCAAATGCCGGTGGTGTAGCAGTTTCTGGCCTCGAGATGGCTCAGAACTCGCAACGCGAGCAGTGGACCGCCGAGGAGGTTGACCAACATCTCAAAAAGATCATGACAAACTGCTTCAACAACTGCTACAAAACATCTCAGGAGTACTCCAAGCAGACAGAGAAGCTGCCGTCGCTCGTCCGCGGCGCCAACGTTGCCGGGTTCCTAAAAGTAGCCCAAGCCATGATAGATCAAGGCGACTTTTTTTAGACGATATAAACTTGAGACGTATATAGACTGTTTATGACGATGATTGTGCACTGCAAAGTGACCCAATCAAATTGACGTGCGTGGAGCGGCGCCCCTCAGCAGACCTCAACGAGTGCCGTGAGACTGAGCGTCTGCAGTGAGACTGAGCGTCTGCAAGCTGGTCACGGGTGCGGCCTTTGTGTGGGGTCAGGCGTGTCGGGCATCAATTCACTTCCGCAGCAGCAGAGCCAGGAGTTCGGCGCGGTCGCAATTTTAGGTGAAAAAGACGGGCCCAGCAGAGATAAAACCCCGTCAGGACGGGGCCGTTGCGACCCGGTTCTCGTGATTGGTCCGGGTAGCTGCAGTCGACCTGCAGGAGCAAATGAGCATCCACGGGGGGTGGACCAGCGCCGTGTGGACACCAAACTGTTCTTTCTACCAAATTGTTTGATTAGTTGGCTGATTGGTGCGAGATAAGGGCGCGCGCCGCCGCATCGTAGAACCCCGCACCACGTGACGTGACAGGTGCATATCGAATATATCAGGCCCCACTTGGCCGGCAGGCCGCATATCATGCTGCACGCGAAATTGGTATCGCGGTCGTGTCGGGGTGCCCTTGCTGGGGGGGCCAGGCAATTCATGCGCAAAGCTTCTAACCTGCCCGTAGAGCCTGAGTTTCAGCAGGCTTACGACGAGCTGCTACTTACTCTGAAAGACTCGACGCTGTTTGACAAACGCCCCGAGCTCGAGAAAGTTCTCCCTGTTGTGTCGGTGCCCGAGCGGGTCATTCAGTTCCGGGTTGTCTGGGACGACGACCAGGGGCAGCAGCACGTCAATCGCGGTTACCGCGTGCAATTCAATTCGGCGCTAGGTCCCTACAAGGGCGGCCTGCGCTTCCACCCCACTGTCAATCTGTCTGTGCTCAAGTTCCTCGGGTACGAGCAGATTTTCAAGAATGCATTGACGGGCCTGAACATGGGCGGCGGCAAGGGTGGAGCTGATTTCGACCCCAAAGGCAAATCGGATGCGGAGATCCGCCGGTTCTGCCAGGCATTCATGTCCGAGCTGCAGCGCCACATTGGTGCCAACACTGATGTGCCTGCTGGCGATATCGGCGTGGGCGGCAACGAGGTTGGCTGGATGTTTGGCCAATACCGTCGCCAAAAGAACCTGTTTGAGGGTGTTCTCACCGGCAAGGGCCTCACCTGGGGCGGATCGCTTATCCGACCCGAGGCCACTGGCTACGGCGTTGTCTACTTTGTGGAGCGAATGATTGACAGGGCATCTGGGGGCAAGGATAGCTTTGTAGGCAAGCGTGTGCTCATCTCCGGATCCGGTAACGTCGCGCAGTTTGCAGCCCTCAAAGTTCTGGAGCTCGGTGGTCACGTTCTGTCGCTGTCCGACTCTAAAGGTTCGTTCATTGCCACCGACGGCGCGGGCTTCACCAAGGAGGACATTGCGAAGGTCGCCGAGGTCAAAGCCAACCGCAAGGAGCTCAAGACACTAGAGGGCGAGTTCAGTCCTCGCTTTACCTACCACGCTGGCGCGCGGCCCTGGACCCTGGTAGAGGAGGCCGACGTTGCCCTGCCGTGCGCGACCCAGAACGAGGTATCCAAGGGGGAAGCTGAGCACCTTGTTGGCGCTGGCACCAAGTACGTAGCCGAGGGCTCCAACATGGGCTGCACCATGGAGGCCATCGAAGTGTTTGAAAAGAGCCGGCCCCAGACCGGCATCTGGTACGGTCCTGGCAAAGCTGCCAACGCGGGCGGTGTGGCCGTTTCCGGCCTTGAGATGGCCCAGAACTCCCAGCGTGAACAGTGGACCTCCGAGGAGGTAGACCACCGGCTCAAGGAGATCATGACCAACGCCTTCGAGAACTGCTACCATACGTCACAAGAGTTCTCGAGAACGCCTGAGGAACTGCCGTCGTTGGTTCGCGGTGCCAACATCGCCGGCTTTGTGAAGGTGGCCGACGCCATGAAGGCACAGGGTGACTACCACTAGTACCACCAGTGAGTAGAGTAAGTTAGTGTCGCGGGCTGCAGAGTAAGTTAAGTTGTCAAGTCATCGGTGATTGAGTCAGGTTACTACAAAAAGTATTTGTTGGCAGACTGGCAACCGACTTGGTGGAGGGGAGAAGCCTCACCCCGCATCACGTGACGCCCATTTCGGGCAATTTGTTTACAAATTGTAATTAACTCTGCTTGAGCTGTACCTCGGAATGTCACTTTTGTTCGACCCGAAGCTCATCCCCCAGGTGGTCCGGGGTAGCATGTTCAGGGGATACAGCATCCGGCCCCTCAAGTCTGACGATATTGAGCGCGGCGTGCTCGATGTGCTCGCTGTTTTGACCACGGTGGGCGAGGTCACACCGGAGCAGTTCGGGGCCCAATTCGACTACTGGAAGCAGCACAAGGACTCATACTTTACCGTAGTTATCCTAGACATGACCAGAGTGGTTGCGGTGGGTACCGTGTTTGTGGAGCGGAAGCTTATCCACGGCACTGGCAAGGTCGGCCACATCGAGGACATTGCGGTGGCCAAGAACCAGCAGGGAAAGAAACTGGGGCTGCGGATCATCCAGGCACTCACTGCCATTGCCAAGGGTCAGGGGTGCTATAAGGTGATTCTGGACTGCGACCCGGAGAACGTCAAGTTTTACGAGAAGTGCGGCTACTCGAGGCACGGTGTCGAGATGGTCACCCGCTTTGACCAGCAAAAAGGCGAGGCTGCGCGTCTCTGAGTTGCGCGGCCAATAGGGACCGGCAAGACCGGCTGGGCTGGCACCACCCGAAAGGGGGGTGTTTCAGAGGTCTGGCGCACGCTTGGGAGGCCTGGTGTACCCTTGGGAGGCATGGTGTACCCTTGGGAGGCATGGTGCACCCTCGGAGGCATGGTACGCCCTCGGGAGGCCTGGTGAACACTCGGGAGGCCTGGTGAACACTCGGGAGGCCTGGTGAACACTCGGGAGGCCTGGTGCACCCCATGGGAGCCTGGTACACCCCTCGGCCACTGATTTCACCAGCCGCTCGGCTCTCGTGGCCAGAGAGCCGCCAATTCGGGTCTGCCGTAGTTAGCTAACTAGCTCAGTATATAACACCATCATGTCTCAGCGCTACGCTACGACCTTTGGCGGAAGCAGTTCTGGTGTAGAGTTTGGCCAATGTGCCCCGCATTGTCAGCATGACGACAGCGTGGCTAGCATCTACATCTGTTTACGCCAGCCGCGCGGTTCGCAGTTGTCTTGGAAGCATGTGAATACGATGCTTATATCACCGAGCTGCAGTGGCTGGACTGGGTGCCCAGAGCGTCCAACTGGGGCCGAGAAGGGCCGCGCGTCGATGAACGCCGTGCGACACGCGCGCTATCGCCCAGAAGTGCCAGGGTGCCCTGCCACACCTCTTCAGCTGCGTCTCTGAACTGGTGCTCCTATTCATTATGCAACTCGGTTACCGCTTAGCTGAGCTGCAGTTGTGCTCCGTCTTTGATAAGCTCAGCGGCTGGATTCAGATCAAACTCCCTGCGCAGGTGCCCGTCTTGAACGAGCAAGCGCGACCGAGCCAGACTAAAAGTGCCTAACACACAAGTCACCGTAGAAAGAGGGCATTTGATGCCACTAGCAGCTCCGCCGCCGCTGGCCCTCCGCCTGGACGGTGCACCGTTAGAGACTAGTGGGTTACCCAGCGTCGCCAGCAGCACGCGCGACACATCCTCAGAGACCGTGCTGAGCGACACCAGCGGGGACAGCGCAATGAGTGGCTTTGAGACGATGCGAAGCATGCAGGCGGCTCACGCCAACGGCACGCTGAGGAGGAAGACACGTCCAGAGTGCAATGGACACCTTGCAGCTTCTACCGCCGCAGACCCTTCCACGAGTAGTCCGTGTTCCGCGGACGTCGATATCCACAAAGTCCTGTGTTCCGTGGACGTCGATATTCACAAGGCCCTGGGAGGGGACCGAGGGAAATTACACAAGGAGCTGCCGGCCGAGGCAGCCCAGAGCCAACAGAACGGCTTCGTAACGTACAAGACCGAAACGGCTGACCCGGCTGCTGGTGCCGAGGTCCGTGGCCATGAGAGCGAAAAGCGGGAGGCGGGCAGGGCTGCGGAGGAACGCGACGAGCAGACTGAAGCGCCCGAAGCTCCAGGTCACAGCAAGGCGAACACAGATACCCAGGCCGATACCCAGGCTGCGCCGACTAGTGAGCCCGACGTCGGTGAGGCGGCGCTTGTACCCAGTCACGGCCATCGCCATCGCCATCTGAGCGACCCGTGGGGACAGGAGATGGAGCAGGCGAGCGCAGCGTCGTCCGCTCCCAGCTTGGCCGTTGCCACAGCAGCTCTTGACGAGGTCCTTGTGGGAACGCGCATACAGGAGGGCCACGAGAGCTTTGTTACCGCGTACAACATGCTGACGGGAATACGCGTCGCGGTGTCGCGCTGTAACGCAAAGGTTAACCGCCCCCTGGTCAGCAGCGACTTCACAGAGACCAAGGAATTCTCATTCGACCTCAGCGGCGGCGGGCTTACACCGTCGGCAAAGTACATATTCCGGTTCAAGGACTATTCGCCGTGGGTGTTCCGGCACCTGCGAGACCTGTTCAAGCTGGACCCTGCCGACTACCTGATGTCGCTCACCGCCAAGTACATTGTGAGCGAGCTAGGGTCGCCCGGCAAGAGTGGCTCCTTTTTTTATTATTCCCGGGACTATCGTTTCATCATCAAAACCATCCGACACTCTGAACATAAACGTTTACGGGAGATCCTGAAAGACTATTATCGTCACGTTCAAAAATATCCTAACACGCTACTATCCCAGTTTTACGGCCTGCACCGGGTCAAGCTGCCGTTTGGCCGCAAGATCCATTTCGTGGTTATGAACAATGTGTTCCCTGCCGTCTATGAAATGCACAGGAAATACGATCTCAAGGGCAGCACACTGGGGCGCACCCAACCGAACGACCCCAACCGACCCTATGTGGTCCACAAAGATCTGGACTGGCTGCGAGACCAGCAGCGAATCGTCTTGGGCCCGGAAAAGCGGAAGCAGCTACTGCGGCAGCTCGAGCTTGACGTCGGTCTGCTTAAACGCATGAACGTTATGGACTATAGCCTTCTTATCGGAATACACGAAATGAGCAAGGGGAATGCCGCTCTGGACGCTCTAGTTAGTCTGAAGGAGTTTGGACCCTCACGCGGCACCGACCCGGCGGCGCAGACTCATGCGGAGAATTATGGCAATGTGTCCAAGCGCGAAAACCAAGAGTTTGCAAAGCTTCAGAAGTTGCTGCAGACCACCAACCCGACGGCACTCAAGAACTTTGACTTCAGTGACGATTATAGAAAAGAGTTCTTGTTCTACCGTGACCGTGGCGGATTTCAGTCTACCGACGATGCTAACGCTGCCCTCGACGTGATCTACTATATGGGGGTTATCGATTTCTTGACCGGTTACACCCTTAGGAAGCGTGTGGAGACGTTTTGCAAGAGCATAGTGCACAAAAAGAGCGAGCTCAGCGCAATTCCCGCTGCCGAGTACGGAGAGCGCTTCTACAGGTTCATGTGCCTTTCGGTGGGATCTGCAATCAAGGGACGCAAACGCCGTGCGTCCCAGCGAGTCGGTGAAAACGAGGACCGACCTGACCAGTTTGCAGATGCTCCATCCAGCCTGCCTGATGTGCTCTCTGTGGCAGCGGACTAGGACCAAAACTCGACCGGCCAAAACTAGGCCCCCGTACTTCACTTTCTTGAGGACTTGGTGCAGGCACCTTGTCTGGTCAGCGCTTAGTTACTGATCTGTTTATATATTATAGCATACGATAATCACCATTCTTGTTTGTTCGTTACAGTCAAAGTCAGCATGCAGCGGACAACCAGCGCCGCTCGATTCTTAGAGAGCCCCGCGTTGTACGTGCCTGTCGATGCCACATGGTTTCTTCCCAACGCAGGCAGAAATGGACGCGCTGAGTTTGACGACGAACGTATTCCCGGCTCGGTGTTCTTCGATATCGACGAAATCAAGTCCCCGTCGCCGTACCCGCACATGATGCCGTCAAAGCTCCAGTTCGATGCGGCAATGTCAAAGTTGGGGCTCAAGCGCAGTGACAAACTCCTGGTATATGACAAGAGCGGCCTGTTTAGCGCGCCGCGCGCCAAATGGATGCTTGATGTGTTCATGCATCCCCATACGCAAATTTTGGACAATTGGCTCGAGTACAAGAAACTGGGTGGCCCAATCGAGACCGGTGCATCCAAGAAGCGCCAGCCAACGGTTTACGAGTCTCCGGGCGAAGCACCCTGGGTGCAATTTGAGGATGTAAGGAGGTTCTTGGAGGACGGCCTGCTGGCCAACAAAGACATCGTGCTGGTAGATGCGCGGCCGCGGGCACGGTTCACAGGACAAGCTCCGGAGCCACGCCCCGAAACCCCCTCAGGACATGTCCCTGGCGCCCTCTCCCTCCCATTTACAGACGTTCTAGAGAACGGTCACTACAAAGACGCCGCGGCCCTCAAAGAGGTGCTACATAACGCTGGGATTCCTCCAGACAAGCAGGTGGTCGTCATGTGCGGTACCGGTGTCACTGCCTGTGTTGTCAAAGAGGGCATTGACCAGGTCCTGGACCACCCATCGCTCGTGTACGACGGGTCTTGGACAGAGTGGGCGCAGCGGGCTCCGGAGCTTATAGAGCCTAGAAACTACACTATATAAGCTGTACAGCCACAGCACTGGCGTATTCTTCAACTTTCAGCCCCATCCGAGTCATCTCCCTGTGCACCCGACATTCTGAGCACCTCCTCCCACTGGTTCTCGGAGACCGGTGTGATGGACAGCCTACTCCTCTTCAATAGTGGCATTTCGCGTAGTTTGGGGTTGTTCTTGAGGTCGGATAGTAGAACTGGGTCGAGGTGCGACGTGTATTTGACGTCGACTTGGACCCACTTGTTGGGCTTGTCCTTGCTTTTGGCATCATAGTAGGGGTGTTTGGGGTCCTTGGCGGTATCGTCCTCGTAGGCCTCCTTTTCTATAGTCATGGTGCCCACAATTGCAGGGTGTTTAGTATTTGATCTATAGAAAAAGGCCTTGTCGTCCTTCTTCATGGACAGCATATTTTTGCGAGCTTCGGCATTGCGCACACCTTCCCAAGGCGAAACACCATCGCGCTCGAGGTCGTCAATTGTGTACTTCACGTCCACGCCCTTGACAATCCTGGAGTCCGGCTCTGCCTTCAGTAGCCATGGCATGACCTAAGCCAGCCACCTACACCTCTTATCTAGATGTGGGTAGTCGTAGAACAGTAGTCATGTCAGTAGTCCTAAACAAATATTTCTCCGGATCAATTTCCTATTATTTCGTGCGTTGGCGCATCTTAGCCGCCGGTCTTAATTTGTAAGATCGTCTAATCTGTCACAACTTCCCAGCCGCAGACCAGCGGCCATGTTTTCAGAATGTAAATATCGCAGTACCTACGAGAACTCACTAACAAGACGCATCGAAGTTTCTGTCCCACTCACACCGGCCAGCGCCGCTTTTCGAGGCTCCCATAGCCGCATCTGATAGCGACACGGAGGCGTTCCTGGGCTGGGTGGGAGAATCGCTAGCCTCGTCGTCGCTATCGGATCAGACGGAGGACGATCCACCTGATGACATTGCAATTGAGCAGCCCAGCCCGCACGCGGCCACTCGTGGTCACGATACCTCACTCCCACGCCGCCCGTGGAGAGAGCCGCCGCGCTGGTGGGACGACGCGCACAGGACAAAAACCACACCAGATAAGCCCAATGGTTTGCAAGAGGGTGTTGGTAGCACAGTGCAGGGCGGGACCGGACCTCCACTGGCAGATCCAGGCCCTCGTCACACAGACGATACACCTGTATCCGGAAGACCTGCGTCAGTCTTGCCTGGGCCGCTCGTGTTTGATAACATGTCCCTCGAAAGCACTGCTACAACTTTGTACATAGTGTCACTCGCGACGTCGTTGACAGCAGCTATCTTGGTCTTGTTTTCTACCGCGCCGTCGTCCAACGGCATTTCTCTCGTCTTTTCGCGATCTATGCGCAATTTGGCCATCTTCTCAGTGGTTTCAGTCTGTTCAGGGAGAGTGTGGGTGGCAGCTCTTGTCAGTAAACCGCGTGCAGTTGTACAAGTCACATCAGTGATTGCACCTGGGGTGATAGGTGCGATAGGAATACTCGCGTTGTTGCTATCCTTTCACAGCTCCAACAGTCACGGCTACGCACACACAGCTCTGCGGCTCATTGCACTGGTACCTGTGGCAGGATCTATCGCCTGGGTTTACTGCTTGCGTCGCAGCAAGGAGGCGTTTGGGCGAGCCACGGAGATGATCGTGCTCGCCACGGAGGTGGTAAAGGCTTGCCCTCAGGTTCTGCACATTACGGTTCTCAGCTGTCTGGCTGCTCTTGTCCTGGCCGGATTGTGGGTAATTTTCTTGTCGCATGCCGTGCTTGAAGGCACGTTTAGTTTATTTTTCGTTCTGTGGTTCACGTTCACGTATCTATGGACGTGGGGCGTTGTCTGTGTGATACAAAAGTGCATTGTAACTGCTGTTGGGGCTACATGGTACCGGAAGCGGCCAGAAGTGCGTCCCAATATTTCGTTACAAGCAGGAGTAGCCGAAACAGCGTCGCTTCTGAGTGGTGCCACCGTCGAGGTGTTAACGGAGCGGTTGGGGACATGCTGCCTGAGTTCACTTATAACCCTACTTACCCGTATTCCACTGCTAGTTCTGCCCACCGCTGTCGGGGTGCTCGTGCAGGCTGCTGTAGAGCACGTCGCGTCGTCCACTGCCTTGTCTTTCCTCGACCCATTGACAGTGCCTACTGCGGTGGTAGGGCGCATGTCACTGCAACAGGCGGCGCAGACTGTGTCCTCAGAATCATTTATTACGACAGACCGCGCGGCGTACAGAATGTCCAAAATGATTCTGGGCGCTGCTCGGTTAACGTGCTCATGCGCGATGGGATTTTTTGCCTGGGTACACATTGACAGAAGCAACACTGTGGCCAGCGCCTACGGGTACATAATCGCCATCGTTGCATTTTGTATCGGCTGGACCGTTGTTGGCGCGGCCGACGATACGCTCGGAATGCTTATAGACAGCCTCTACGTCTGCCATCTCCTTGAAATTCTACCCAAGAATCCGGAAACAGAGCGTGTCTTTGGCAACTTGAGCGTTTAATATATTTGTTTGCATACCATACTAAAGCTATTATTGTAATTCCACTCTTAAGTTGACCGTCTGAGGTAGGGCCCTAGCGTCTGTGCGCAACATGTGGAGGGTTGAGTGACTGCTCGTACAACTGTCTCTCTGTTGACACACGACGGATAGGAAATCAAAATAAAGATACTATCGATTGACGAATCAATGCTGTTATATACGATCAACGCCGTTAGATCTATGATAGAGATTGTACCTGGTGACTCACTCCTCAGGCGCTAATAAACGTGAAGACTCAACAGCATTGGTCGCATACAACGTGGGGCGGTTTTCTCACGGGCGCGGTAGCAAGAGCAACTATATTGTAACACAACATTCTAGAACTCCTAGAATTCAAGTCGATTGTAGACGCAATACAGATTGAAATATATAACTAAAGACCAAAACAAAAGGCTCATAATAGCTGCGGGACCGAGCTAAATGGGTTAGTCACGAAGTGACGTGAATTGAATTGGGATCAACGGTTGCCAACCCGTCACCTGGGTACCTGCCTCGTGGGCCCGCCCAGCATTCCTACTACCTTCCATTGACTTGGGATCCTGTGGTTGCAAACCCGCTTTGTGGGCACGCTTAGACGTTTTCAGCTTCCTCAATGCTTTAGAAAATGCGCGGTCGTGGCGGGCTCCCAATAAATGGCCGCAGCTTTCACTTCCCAGATACATAATCTGTGTAGAACAGTGCATCTCGAAATTGATCCACTAGGTCCCGGATAGCCTTGCACTGTGCTCCGGCAGAAACCAGACGGTGATGTGCTCACTGGAATGCGTCACAAACCCCCGTTTAACATCAGCGATTTAAGAGAGTAGGCCTTGGCACCACCTATCAAGACTGGGTTCGTATCTTTACAGCCATAAAGTACTCATAGCAACACGTAGAAAAACGATTCCAGGTCATGCCTGTAGGAATGTCGATTGCCATAAAAGGCAAGGTCCTAGTTCTGTGATGCTTTTCCTTCTTTTTTTTCTCGTAAAATATGGCATGATCAAAATCAATCAGACAACCTCCATCAGTCTCCGTCAAGATGATGTTGCGGTCCGAAATATCTCGGTGTAGAATTTTTGCCTTGGTGTACAGCTTAAAGTGCGCTACAATTGCATCCTTGATTGCCGACAGTAGCCAAAAAAGACTCTCAAAATGGGTCAACGGCTCACCAAGTAGTGTGGTTACGATAGCTCTGCACGTCCGGTTTACCCACCCGGTACTGGCCGGAAAATCTTTAGGGTCCGCACGCTTCTACAGTGGCGTCAAAAAGACGGACACTTGGTTGCCAAGTTTAAACGGAGCTTGCAGTTCAGACGTCGATGTGATATCTGCATAGTCAATGAGCCGTGCTACATTCTTGGTGTTGATCTTGAGTGTCTCTTCAAGAAACTCGATCTCGCTCCCTGCACCATCGGCTATCCGGGGAATCTTCACAGCGCGGAGTTCAGGGTGTTCGGACCTCTGTACCTGCTGGTCACGCCTGCAAAGCAAGATGTGCCCTTGGCTACTACTGCGTTCTCGTGGTACAGACGTTGTGGGTTGAGCCAGATCGTACTTCCAGTAGGTAGGTCAAACAAAAATTCGCCATTTACCTTCTGCATACCTTTCTCACACAGGAAACAGTGAACAAACCCCATATCGCGTAGTGATATGAAATGGCGCGGGCCTGGCGTGCGGTTTGCAGGAAATACGCCGGCTTCTTATCACTCGTGAGCTTCAGTCGCCGGTGCAATAGGTTTCCACAAGGTTTGCAGGTATATTTACTAGCTCGTCGGGAACTAACACGATATCTGGCTTGCACACCTCCAAGTTAGCATGCTCGACCACTTCCTTCCGGCAATCCTTGAACTGCCATTGTGGCAGTGAAGCTGAGGATGAGTTCTTCACTGCCGTCCGTAACTTGTCTTGGAAATTAACCAGAAAGTGGCCCGTTCCTCCTCTGTTCCGATCTGGCCAGCCTTCCCAGTTCCCAGGTTCAAACGCACCGAGAGTCCATGAGGATAATGAGGATAACGTCGTCAACATCTTCAAACACTTTTTCATAAAACCCATTGGCATCAATAAACGCGCGGCCCTGAAATTCGTACCTCAGCATATTGTCTATGTCGTTGCGCCCGCTGTCGCCATGTATTGCGACGTGCGCATAACAGTGGCAGCTTCAGGGTCACATATTTTAGATCGCACTATGGTAACCGGCCTGCGCTTTCTTGGGGGCCCCTTGGTCATGACAAACTCCATTTACAGAAATTGTAATAAGCTAGAAGGGGATACTACGAAGCAATTGCGTAGCCGCATACCGAAACTTTCCTCAACTGCTGCACCAGCTGAGTAAAACCCAAGCCATAGATCTGGTCCAATTATAACCATAACCCTTATTTGTTCCCTTACGCGTTTTGGCCAGATTCTTAAGGCAGTCGACATTTGAAGGAGTTTTAACCAAAGGTTTAGTCATTTTCATCCGAATATGCAACTGCGGCTGTGCAGCACAAGAGCAGCTGTATTGGCAACACAACAGTCTAAAATTCCTAGAGTCTAGGTCGATATTAGATACAAAATAGATAGAAATAAACTGGACACTGAAATTAAACTAAAAGCAAAACAAAGGGGTTATACCAGAACGGTATCAAGCTGAGTGGGGTTGAGTCAGACAGTGACGTCCATTGAATTGGGATCATTCGGTTGCGCACCTGCCTTGCGGGTACTTGCCTTGTGGGTCTGCTCAGAACTTCCATTGACTTCCACTACTTGGGATCCTGCTCAGACTTTCTCAGCTGCTTCAACGCGTCACAGAATGCGTCGTCAACTGCCCTAAACATTTTCTTAGGGTTTCGCGGGCTGCCAATATATGGCAATCTCGTTCCCTTCTTATATCCAAGATCTTTGTAGAATAGTGCATCTGTAAATTGAAACACTAGGTCTTGGAGAGCCTTGCACTGGTGTTCCGGCAGAAACCCAGCGCAAATTTCCTCAATGGAACTCATCACAAATCCCAGTTTATTCCGAGCGATTTCAGAGGGTAGGCCTTGGCACCACCTATCGAGGTCTCGGTGCCTACCGCTACAACTATAGAGCACCCATACCAACACGTAGAAAAACGATTCCAGGTCATGCCTATAGGAATGCTCCGCTGCCCCCTTCAATATGCCAATTGCCATAAAAGGCAGAGTCCCAGTTCTGTGATACTCTTCCTTTTTTTCCCTATCGTAAAATACGGCATGATCAAAATCAATAAGACACCCTGCATGCACTCCAGCGGCCTCGGTCAGGATGATGTTGCGGTCCGAAATAT